>CAAKHD010004903.1:18902-44018 GCA_901007705.1 Fistularia tabacaria
TTATTATATTTGGTAATTTTGAAATAAAAATTTTTCCCACTTCTTTTTATTTTATACTCCCATTTAAAAAAAAGTTTTTTTTTTTTTTTTTTTTTTTTCCCCCCGAGGAGATTTTGCAGTGATGGCCTGAACTACCTCACTACTTTGTTGGTGTCTGAAACCTGAACAAGATTAAAACTGGACATGAAACTGCATCTCTGCTTTCGGAGTAAAATAAAAAAAAAAAAAAAAAGTTTTAATTCAAAAAAACAAACAAAACAAAAAAAACAGGTGAAACTAATTGAGTCACCTTAACTGCTTCATCGGAAATCCAATTCCAGAGCCTTGAAGGAGGCGACTGGCGTCCTCAAACCTCTGTCACATGACCTGAGTGTAAATACTTAGAAAGGAATATCACAGTTTTGCCTTTGCAGTGAGGCAGGAAGTGGAGGAGAGCAGAGCGACGATCAGACAACTTTGAAACATCTGCACTCGCAAGGTGAAACATCTTCATGAGCAAAAGCCTCAGATGCAACAGTTTGGAACGGAATCCATCCTTTTCAGTACATTGTGGGTCTGCAGACCAGATATATTGGGGTGTGTTTCCTGTTTCCTTTGGCTCATATAAAATAGACTAGTAAACAAAAGTAGTGCGTTTTCAAAACCGCATGAAGGCCAATTTTAAGCAGATTATTGCAGATTTGTGGCAGACATGTTGAACAGCAGTTGCTAAAAACAGCTTTTTCCTCTATTTTTAATTTAACGGTTGGTTTTACACTGAAATATTAGCGATCCAGATTTCAAGCTGTCATATCAATTGATGGGAGGGGGGAAGAAAGTTGTTGTTCTTTAACTGCGTTTGCATTTTGGGTGAATAATATCAACTCAGATGTGTGATCTGACTTGGGGTAAAGTTTCGACCTGTCTGGACGTGTTACCACTGAGTTTTCAGTGTAGAACCAGAACTTAAAGGGGTTTTAACGTAGGTTATCACTTAAATACACCTTCCTAGCACCCTAACACAGAACCGTAACTCACCCCTTGAAATGCTTATATGACAACATCTGAAGTAATAAACCTCCAGCTGTGGGGCCGTCTTGCTTCTCTTCAGGCAAAAGCAGGCATTGTGTTACAGACAAATGGAATTTTTTGTTTTTCAACAGACACGTTTGTATAGTTTTTATAAAATTAATCTTATTTCCAAGTATACAATAATAAAATGATGCACTCTGCAGAAAAAGTAACAGGAAACTCCATATGTACACATAGTATAATATACTATTTTGGCAGAGAAGAACAGGTTCAGTATGTAAACAACTCTACTCTCATGTTGTTTGATTTATTTTGCTACTTCCAAAACACTGACAACCCCATTCTGTCCCTTAACATTCATCGTTCCAATAATTGTGCTTTAAGGAATCTCTCATGACCAGGGGTTCTTCAAGTTCACTGAGAAAGAAGTGCACCCTCTCTGAGCAGGAGTCTTGGATATTCACCAGGCTGGGTTTTAAAACGATGAATCCCAAACTACAGATGGCGGTCGTATGACTGGGAGCCTGAACGTTGCTGTGCATTAATATTGAGTTTGTGTAAGAGCAATATGTCGAGGGAGGATGAGTCTGTGGAGCAACGGTGGCGTTTTACTGGCGGTTGCAGGCTGTGGGCGGATCTCAGCTGTGCTTGATGATGTGGGAATGTTGTGACAGTAGGACTTCAGTTGTCCTCGTCGGTGAGCTCCTCTTCGGCCGTGGCTTTCTCCGGAATGGCCTCCAGGCTGTGGCGGCCCTTGGAGTCGGACGAGCCGCCTGGCTCTCTAGATTTGCTCAGGTTACAGGTGAGCGCGGCGTAATGAATCTGCTTGAGGTTCTCCTGGACTTCGTTCCTGGCATGTTTGAGGAGATCTGCCTGACCCTGAGGACAGATGTGAAGGCACCACTTAAAAAGAGCTGCAGACCCGTTTTTATTCAAGTTTGTTGACAAAAGAATTTCTTGTTTAGTTTGTGAAAAGCCTCTATGGTTGACAAATATGGTTGGGAAGTTGAGAAAATGCTTTGCAGTGTGAAGTAACAATGCTAATGGACCGTCTGTTTCTCTTTTTGATGTAATTCATTTGACTTTCAAATACAGAATTAAAAAAAGAAAAGTTCAAATGTGACGTAATCTCTATTAAGCGAAACATGTAAAGAAAATGTGTGTGAAGGTTCTTAGTCATCCTTGCAGCAACTGGACCGGTTTTTAAATGAGAGGCTTCTTTGCTTCCAACAGGCTGAGGAGAGTTTGGCTCCAGGGTGAACGGAGTTTGTTTTCATTGGACACATTGGGGTATAATGATGAGTACGAGCGTACAGGTAAAAACAGCCTCACATCTAAAGACCCTTAAAAGATTTGGGAAAGATACGTGTGAAAAAATATCATCTCACATCCGCTCACAACTAAACAATAGTTTTTAGAGTTTCAAGTCTCAGCCTAGTCTCAGACTAGCGCTGCGACTCCGGTAAGGCTCTTAAGACTACCTTCTGACTTTCAGTTCCAAGTCTGCGACTGTGAAATCATTAGGTGTAAGCCCAGAATTAGTCTGGGGACTGCCCCCTGTAGTTAAACTATGGATAAACCACCAAAAAACTGCAGACAGCAAAACACTTCCTCTTCAGGCTCATACCTTCAGGATGGTGATGTTCCAGGTGAAACTCTCCACAGCCTTGTGCAACTTCCTGCCCTTCAGGCCTTCCTTCACTGCCAATTGGTGAAGATTCTCATGGAACTCCATGGCTGTGGACACACAGGGAAAACCTCCAGGCTAAAAATGAATTTTCTGTTTTCCCTCAATCAAAAATAATAATTAGTGCAGCATTGTGGACAAAGTCTGCCAAACATCAGCAACTCAAAGCAGCAAGGACGTGCAAGACATGTCCTATAAACCAACAGGCTGCCGGTCCAGGGTGATACCCGGCTCTCGCCCGATGACAGCTTGCTCCAGCAACCCCGTGACCCTGGGTGCAGGATAAGCGCTATGGATGATTAATGAATAATTTTACAAACAGAAAAAAGAAGAAAACGACAGGAAATAACTAAATGGGGGGGCGAGGGGGGTCTGAATAAGAATTGAATGAATGCCTTGGTAAGCATCCTACCATAATAGATAAAATGTAACTAAATGATCATTGAATCACTAGGAAATTTGATCCGACCCATCCGAGCAGATCGAACCTCACCAGTCAAAGCCAGAAATGTTGGCCGAAGCACAACAACACTGGCAGGCGACGTACTGATTACATGTCAAGAGCAGACAGACGTGGCCCTCTTTCACTATGGATTAGCATCAAACAGAGGGGGGGATTTGTCTCCCCAGCAGCTTTACCGCTTCTTCCTGTTTATTTCTCCCTCGCATGACTGGGTCTGAGTGAGGACATGTTTAGAAAGGGTTTGCCTCTCTGTGATGAGCGGACAGTATTTCATGCTCAGAGAGGGAGATTTCCTCCTGCAAGGCCAGCCGGTAACACTTCGATTCTGCACTGGGAAGTCCTACTGAGAGACACATACACGCCGCAAGCCCAAGCACAAACATCAACTACAGTCACTCCTGTTGGCGCTGTTACCCTGGAAACATGACGTCTGCGCCAGAGATCCCCCCAAGTGAGATCACCGTTAATGTGGTTTTTGGGGATCTGGCCTATTTTACACCCCGGGAAAGCTTGCCAGAAGACCTCAGGTGTGTAACTGACAGAACTATCTTTCGTGGCCTCTCTGTCACACACCAGCGGCACCAAAAACCACAACCCCACTTGCAATGTTTCCATTTCCTGTCTTTCACTCGACTTGTAAAATGACTTCTCTCTTCAGACAGTGTGTTGAAAATACAGATCTGCTGCTGTGTATGTGAATCATGACCATGCATGAGAAGGGGCGCGACTTCCTCTATCTCTCACTCACACACATACACACACACACACCCGTGTGGGTAGGAGGGGGGTGTTGCCTAGCAACAATTTATGTAGTCTGGAAGGGGAAGAAAAGAGTGAAGCTCATTCTACGCCGGCCAGACTGGAAATGGAAGGGAATGCCATGAGGCAGCAGTACAGTAACGGATGATGCTCTCAGCACAGTACAGATCGGCCTGACCTCACTTATCAATATGATTGATACATCCTTCAACAAAAAATGATAGCATCTACTCACGCTGCAAGATGCCATCAATACTGCAATTTATCAGACATGGATCACAAAAAAAAAAAGCGATCCATGATTTATTTAACAATGAAAACTGTGAGGGCTGCCTCGGCCAATTAGCTGCATTACAAGCTCTAAGAGCCTTAGGTTGCATCCTACTTTGTAGCTTGAGGTGAGATAAAATGCCAACCCTCATCTGCTTTGTTACATGATTTGAATTTGTGTTGTGGGCTAGTTATAGGTGGAAGAAAAACATAATAAAATAAATCACAGGACTTTTAGTTTAGTCTACGAAATTGACATTGCTATTTTTCCTCAACAGTAACTGACAAACCAACCACTATATTTACAGTTTCCAAGCTATTAATAACAACATAATAAAGCACCTAATGTAATAAAACATCAAACATCTCGCAGAAATGAGTCTGGCAGGATATAATGACGTGACTCTCTTGAATGTGGAAACATTCCTTTTGGCTGAATGTTGAAACATTTGCATTCAGCCAAAAGGAAGGTAACTTCACCTATTTTGATTTTCTGGATCAATAAGTCAAGTCGAGCCGGAGCAGTAATTTGCCATAACTTCACGACAACTTGCTTCGAAGTAAATATAACAGCGCTCAAGGGACAGAGCGAAAATGCTGAATGGATTTGTGTTACATAAACAATCACAAGTACGTTTATTAGCTCGCAGATATAAACACACCAATTCCATTCATACCAAGTTTGATGAATTTCTAAACCACAACCAACATCGTGTAGAGGTTCAAACTTTGCAACACGACGACTTCTAAACACAAACAACTTCTTGTTTATGAAATCTAACGGGAAACTCCAAAAACCAGCCCTGCTTTTCTAGAAGTGCCAATGAAAATAAATAAGAGAAAATTTAAGACATACTCGATAGTACATCTAAGGGGGAGTTTATATACATAAGAATTATATATTATTAATTAAAATGCACTTTAGCGGCATAGGTGCCTCCAGTTTCTCTTAAATACTCACTCGATGTTCCATAAGACTTCATACAATACTAAGTTTGCTTTGCTCCTATGGACCATCTGCATC
Organism: Fistularia tabacaria; assembly: GCA_901007705.1. Taxonomy (NCBI): domain Eukaryota; kingdom Metazoa; phylum Chordata; class Actinopteri; order Syngnathiformes; family Fistulariidae; genus Fistularia; species Fistularia tabacaria. Next base: position 24,117 of record CAAKHD010004903.1, read on the forward strand.
ACAGTTAAACCTGGATCAGGCCGGATCATTCAGGATTTTAGAGAAATCGCAGACAATGGGAGATTAAGACAAAGCAATATAAACCCCCATTCCTGATGGACAATATCAGAGGCTTCAATTTGAGCCCCTCTCTGAAGTTGATTTGGAGAGTTTAACAAGGGGACGGGACGTTCGGCAACAGGGGAGGCAGAGGAGCTGCACCGTTTCCTTGGTCTAAAATGCTAGGATGCGCCGCCGATGTGGCTGGATACTTATTAAACTGAGCGTAAAAAAAAAAAAAAAGAAGACAATAAAGTTAGAGGTCAAACAAAAGTGCAACATTCAAACAGTAATACTTCACCTACGAAGGACACAGTACTATCAAGCAAGGCTTTAGGCACTAAACTAGAAATACAGTAAGGGGATCAATATGTTAAGACCTGAATATTTTGAAAAGGACGTCATATTTAGTTCAGATCTCGCTTCTCAACAGTTGAACTATGAAAAAGAATTGGCAGCGGGCTAATTCATTTCGATTCAATAATTTTCGAAGAGAGTTTTTTTCCCTTTTGAATTTTAAATGTTTGTGTTTTTCCACCCGGTAGTGCTCAACTATTTGAGGGCTGTAATAAATAAATGTTTTCATTATCTAGCTGTCCTGTCCTTTCTCTTCATGAATTATTCAGTATACAGTGAACTTTATTAATCTGTACTTTTCAGGACTCAGTGACCGTCTTCAATATCTACAAGCCAGAGATATTGAACTTACTGTCAAAAAGGTTGAAAAAAAAGGGAAATATTCATATTAGCGATTTTTTACCTGTTAAAAATGACTCAAACCAATTGCCAATTACTCCATGATTAACCCTAAACATTAAAACTAAAGGATTGGGTTACTGCAGCTCAAATGCTAAAAGCCACATTAGCATTCTCTTTTTCATGCAAATTAACCAAAATACAGAAGTCAATCACTTTTATGTCTTTCTAACTAGAAATTTAGCAATAAAAAGTAAATTTCCCTCCATTACTAGGAGACCAGATGCTGCTGCGATTTTTGTTAGGCATTCTCAAGCCATTTCCAGATCGTGAGAACATCTTTTGTTAGCTCATGGCCATCTGAGCCACAGCGGGAGAAGAGCAACTAATAATTAACAGCCATAAAAGGCAATACGCAGGTACCTGTGTGTTTTTGAAGTCTGAATACGCGATCAATAATTAAGACGATTCACGGCCCTGCATGGTGAGGAATGTGCTTGTAGAGGAAGATCCAGCTTAACTGTTTGATCTGAAAGAACATACATTGAAAAGGTGTTTTGTATTGTTTTTTCTTTGAATTCCTGTAAATGTCACAGATGCCCGCTTCTGTTAAGCTGTGTAAATCATAAATCTGCGCTTGGCATTTCAGAATATGGTGTGTGCTGCTCTTGTTAGTGTGCAGCTGCTCTGAATACTGATCGGAGCCTTAGCGAGTGGAGCTTCAGGGAAGTGACATCTCTGTTTGAGCTGCTAACACCTGCCTGTGTGCTCTGACACTGCTGCCACTTGCTTTCTCTCTTATTTATTTATTTTTTTCGGGGGGGTGGGCCTCGGCTGAGCTGATGTGATGGATTATTCAAAACTTTAATAGCCGTTACTGCTGGAACATTCCACTTGCTGTAAAAAAATAAATAAAAAAACAGTAAGAGGGGGAGTGAATTGGGTTTGTGCTGACCCAGTTTTGACACAATAGACACGTACAGGAAACCGGGATATGCGCGTGCACACACACACACACTTAACAAGAACTGCAGCCACACTTTAGGTATATGGATGTGTACACTTCAATCTCCCAAAAAAAAAAAAAAGTAAAATAACGCGCGCACACACACACACACACACACACACACACACACACACACACACACACACACACACACACACACACACACACACACACACACACGAAATTATCAGTCAGTTGAGGATGGAAAAACAAAATCGATGGTCAAGTTCACCGGCGTGCCATCTGCCATTTCCTACGGCTGATTTTAAATCATTTGGAGAGCAAAATCCCTTCCCTTCTATGAAGGCCTTTCAGAAAATGTTTGTTTCACTGCTGGGTTATTTATTTGACGATTGTTTGGTACAAAGGGATGATTCAGTCATCAGTAACGGCAAGCAGCCTCAATAGCACAAAGACTAGTTACATCACATCTCTTTGTTTGGAATGAAATGACGTGTTTTTGCACTACAACGGCGCTTTCAGAAAGAAAGGCAATGAAGTAAGGCCCAGATAAAAATACATTATGTTGGAGCTTAAAGGCGAAGAATTGTCACTAAGTTCCAAAGAAGATGATCAACAAGTAGAAGCTGAGGGTAGGAAAAGGCTTAATGTGCAACAGGCCCACTGACTAAAACCAAAAAAGAAAAAATACTACTTATTTCACAGACCAAACAATTTAAAGTGTTTCTGATGTGATCATGCCGAATCTGAATGGAGTGGGAAACGGCCAAAATACAAATCCTAGTAGCAGATATGCCAAGCGGAGGATTTAATTATCTTTCCAGTGCCTGCAAGGTCAAGAGCCTATGAAATTCTAAAGCGGAGGAATAGTAATTATTTTGGGCTGGAAGGTGGTCTGAAGTGAAAACTCAATTCAATCAGGCCACGCTGGATGCTGTCAGTCGGGCTGAGCCCACAGCTGGTCTGAGACACGAGATGTCATCCGTCTGATTATCGACAGGTATGCCGTGATTGATTTTGCCCCTCCTCCCAAATGGGAACCGGGCCACCAACTATATAATTTTCAATAGATTATTTTCAGGAATAAGGTTACTATACCACACATAATGTTCCTCTACTCATAGTTTTCCTTTAATGGCTAAGGAAAATTCTTGCTTATCGTCAGCTAATTACATATTAAGGTTACACCTTTCTTAGACTAGACAATGAGTCAACTGTTATTTCAGGTTATGCAGAACACAGGGAAGCACTAAGGACATAGCTGGGGGGAAGAAGGGCTATCGACTGGCATTGGAACACATTTAAACAAATTATAAAATGGTATGGAGCTGATGGATGAAGGTAGCAAATTTATTTAACATTTATCTTCTATTAGCTTCTTAGTCAAATAAAAGAGCTTCTAAACCTTGCTGGCTTGTGTTAACGTTCTCACATTAGATGTTTACCTTTGGTAATGATGCTCTGTTTGCTGAGCTGAACGGTAACATGTCACACAGCGTGTCTGCAGAAAAGAAAGGCCAACTTGCTTGAGGAAAGACCTTTGTTTATTGCTGGCGTTTCTACCCTAATTGAAACTACACTTTGTCACCATCTCTCCCCAAACAAACGCTCTCGCAGCTTGCAGTGCAGACGCACAGGGCTACGATGTTTCTTTATATACCAGCAAGGCTGTCAAATCCCCCCGCTGCTGATTACAGCAATCGATTAGTGTTAAAGCATACAATAACTGATTGATCGAACAATCCTGGCCCAAGTCTCCGGTCCAGTCTGCAAAGGTGAAGATAGATTATGATAATGTCAAACATTGTGGATTATTTGTCTGCGAGGGATTGACTCAGTCCGTAGGTTTTTGATCTCTTATTCTCCTTTTCATGTCTGACAAACGGGGGTGACAATGTTGGGCACAGCCTTGCGGGTTTCTGTTCCAACAAGATTATAAAGTGACAGCGCAGCTCTCTCTCCGGTTTCAAGTCAAGCGAACTCGCCCAACATCTCAACTCTCACTCTCCTCCTTTGTCACCCTACTGGCACTTCTTAATTAAAATGTCACTAATCTAAATTAATGGATGATATGGGCTGTACAGTTTCATTTTTACAAGATTCAAGCACTATTCCCAGTGTGCAGAATTTTTTAATAGACACCGAGCTGTAAACGGGCAGATAATGAGCTTTCTCGTTCGACACAGGATACAAAGAGAGTGTTAATCGACAAGATTCACTTTCACTGGAATTCCGGGGTTTCTGTTTTAGTGAGAGGCATTCTCTTTCATACTGTTATGTAATGCTGCCTGCTGAGGTCTCTGCTGTGAATGCAAACAAACATTTTCGCTTCGCAAAAGAGGCTGTGTGATCTTGCATACTTTTAGCCATATTTTGGTGTTTGGACCAATATGAACCAATATTAATGGCGGAAATGGATTCTCTCTGGACTTGGTTTTGCTCTCTGATGTGCACAGACAATGGACAATGAATATTTTATAATTCATCCATCTGGAAACCAATAAAGCTGAGCCTGGTTAATGACGGTCCATCTCTCCTCCCTTCTCCACTCACTCCCAGCAGCCTTACTCACTGATAAATTAGCGCTCTATGGCACTTAGTTGGAGCTCATTGCCAAAAAGAGATGCGTTACGAAGCACATTACAGCAAAAATTTAATTTCTCCTCACTAACAGGTTTAACCCATTTTATAGTTTCAATGTAAATCCTTCTCTCCCATTAAATAATCATTGTTGCAGTCCTCTGAAAAGAACACTAGGGCTGATTAAGCTGACCTGAGGAAGACCAGTGTTCATCTTTCCTCCCAGTCCATCTGGCTACATATTCTTAAAAACCTAATTGCACGCGCACGCACACAAGGAATAACAAATTAACAAATACTTGAATTCAATTGTGACCAAGGTTTTGCAGATATAACTGATTTCCTGTCCATTCTTCAAGCGATTCCTTTAAATGAATTAAGTCAATTTCAAGCCTGCCTTTTTAAGTGACCAGATAAATCTAGCGTTTATTTGATCAAATTAGGAATGACAGAAAATTTGCAAAATTCATGTCAAACAATGACTCGACATCACTTTCTCTTATATGTCCATTATGAATTGTTCACAACACAACCACAGGGACACATGCTAAATAGTTCCAAGCCCATCATGTAGACATTCACAGAAAATGAATAAATTAGCGCCACACAATGTGGAGTCATTGCATGACAAAGCCTTGATGCCCAGGACTGAATAAACACATTAAATACAACCGTCCGGGTTACAAAACGTCTGGTGGAAGGAAAGTATGGATGTGGTGCCATCTGTTAGCTATGATGTCGTCTTTGCTGAACTCTCAGTGGCGCCTCCGCCGTTTCATCTCTCGGAACCCTAACACCAAACCTTGTAATTACAATACAACACGGAGGCTATTACTGGTGTGAATTAAACACCTCCGTCTGAACCGCAGCTTTTCAAAGGAAAACACTGGCTGGCGTTCATTAACATGAATCAAATGGTAATTCCAATTATGCAAATGTGCATCATCAGTTCTCCCTAATATCATTTTGATAAAATGCATCTGTATAGAAAGATGAATCGGCTCTGTGGGCTGAAGTTGTCAGGAAATACAGCCTATTGTGTAATTTATTTTTTTTGAGTCTGACTGACACGATGATCATCATCGTGAATGATCATCATCAGAATGATCAGAATCATCATTCTGTTATCACTCTCAAACACACGTCAGCGTTGGCATATATGAAACATTGCGGGAATTATGATAATCAATAGCTGATCAGTCAAAGATGATGGATTAGGATTTTCCTATCAACACTCGAGGTGTCAGTCAGGAGGTCTACACTGATAGTGTTTTTGGTTTCTATTCACGAATGAAAAGTCAGCATCTGAATATTATCATACACATAAGCTGTCCCTTTGACAGCAACAATTTTCACTTAAACTAAAAATGCAGCAAGAGTCTTTGGCAATTTTACCAATTTTACAGTTGTTGACTACAAAATTCATCTGAGCTGCTTGGCCATGTGACTAACCTGCTTTTTGAGTTTGCAGGATCCTCTCGTACACGCCCTCTGAGTTCTCCAGCAGAGTCTTGCTGGTCTGGATCACCTGAAAGGAGACGCACATATTGTTCATATTAGCCTGGTTTTCTACATCCGCAAATTTAGCATCCCACAGCAAAGTGGTCTGGTGGCCTGCTGTCTGCCAGGGTAGGCGGAGGAAAACAAGCCATTATTAGAGGCATGTCTGTGGGTGAGGTCGTGCAGTGGCGCTGTGGAAAGCCTAAATTAGAGGGAAGGAGACACGAGCAATTCGTGCATTTATATTAATAGTTACATTTCTTTCTCCAGGTACTTAGATGAGGGGGGAAAAAAATAAAAAAATAAAAAATCGGAATGCCAACTCATGCTTGGTTGGACAGCATGGTTTCAAAAGAAAATAGTCAAGGTTGTTTAATTACGGAGGGAAAGGAACGCAAACGCGGGTCGCTTCCAAGCGCGCTGAGACAGCGTTATCTGTGAAATTACAGCTGTGACAGATGCTAACTTTAGCTCCTCTAATGTTATGGTTCAGTCTTAATGAGAGCACAAACTCTGCTGACCTGCAGAACGTTAGAACTCTCATGGTGGCTCTTAACGCACTCACAGGCACTGGGAACCCAATTAAATGTTTAAATGCCATCGCTACACCCTTTTCCACTCCGCCGCAAAACTGAACCTCCGGTGTCCATCTATGAGGGCAGTGTTTCGGAAGGATAATGAGTCGTACGTGGGCCATCATGAATAAAGGTTAATAAACACTGAGTGATCACAGATCTGGTATGGAACTTCTGTCAATGACTTGCGCATAAATTAAATCATCGTTACCAGAACTGAACAAGCGCTCCCCAAAATAACCACCAGACCTGCTCAGAAAAGGATTAAAAAACAAAAACAAAAACAAACAAAAACCCCATACTTACTAACTAACTAACTAACTAACTAACTAACTAAATCCTGTCTCATACAAAAGTTAAAGATCTGAATTTGTCTGTCAGGAAATGAGGCTATGGCTAAGATTTTTACAAGCATTCCTGATAACAAATCTTACAAAAGCAGCACTTTCTAAATCTGTCAGTGCTGCTCGGGTCAGAATGACCCAGGAAAGTATTAGAGGTTTAAAAACAGGGAGGAAACATTTGCTGTGGATGAAGAAAAATGGTTGACCGCATGTGAAATGTAATTTTCTTTTATTCTAATAATTGTACAGCAAAACACTGAGCAATATGACCCAAATTTGTAATTTTAAAATATAGCATTTTAATTTGTTTCCATCCCTTAGATGGCACTAAGTACTAATTTGTGCTCTTTTTTTTGGGGGGGGGTTCTGATTCGCATCACAATTTGCCAGTGGCCTTTTGACCCTTTCCCATGATTTTTTTAAAACCATGAGTTTACTTGGGGGTAAAAAGGAAATAACAAAAGCTTTTTTAAAATTAGCAAAGAACTGTCTGAAATAAAATAAAGAAGCATTCCTACCGGGCTGATCTCCCACTTAATGTCTTTGTACAATAGGGTTTTGCAACAGAGTTTCGAGACTGGGAAAATTCACAGTAAAACTCATCATTCTGTGCAACACAAAATGTAACATAAAAACTATTACAGTTAATGCAAGGGCCGCTGGGCCCTGTGGATAGGTGTTTGCTGTAATTGACTTGCACATTCGCCCGTACACTCCCTAAGTGACTTAAGTGCACAGGCAAGTCACGCTGAAGCAAGGCCGTCCTGTTCAGCTGCCAAAAAAGGAAGGAAAGGAAGAGCACTCCAAGCAGAGTGTAAAATAAGCCTGCAGGGGACAAAGAAGGGTGAGCGGCATCTATCCGGGATCCCAAAGCTACGGTAGGGTAACCATCCTCCCAAGTACTACTACTGATCATTAAGCTTCCACACTCACACTTGTATTCTCAACCCCCGTTTGTCAATAAAACTCTCAGAATTACAAAGAGAAACGCATCCACCCGCTGTTCCTTTCAGCCTTCTGTTAAGATACACTACACGCTGACCTGTGTACCCACACACGAATAACTGACGGAAAATACAAGCTCCGTTTGTAAAATCAACATCACATATTTGTATCTGGTGGAATTAAAGCTGAGTGCATAGTATGTGCTCGGTTTGGATACATGACAGCAGCTACTTGCAGCTCCAGTTTTAATGACGAACTTAATGAAAAGACGGTTTTGGCCATTTAACACAATCAAAACTTTCTATATAAAGCTTTCTCTTGCAGTACTTGTCTGACAGATTAAAATGATGTATTCAAAAGCCGCTAATTTGTTTTTGAACCCAACGTCAGTGTGGACTCTGTACTCAAGTCTCGGTCAGACTCTACCAACTAATTGAAAACAATAGAAACAGCTTAAAGAGAAAAAACATGCATCTTACTCATCTCAAGCCATTTTGTTGGTATCAACTGGATGGGAGGAAAATATTAAATTTTTGCCATTTTAGACTGCACTGGGTCCCACCCCTCAAAAATCTATGTGGGCAGCATGGATGTAATTTGACAAAGCCATCCAGTGAGTCACCACATGGTGATGGAAGCAGGCCGTCTAAGTGGCTGCGGCCGTCTGTGTCACTGAAGCTGCAGCACTTAGAGCTGCCGCAGTCTGTGATTACCTCCCCGATGGCTGAAAAAAAAATGACTATCTGGGTGGTAGACGCAGTACTTTCAACGGGTTTAAATAAAAAGGCACATAGTAAGGTAAGTGGGTGGAGGATACCGCCCTGTTTGCGCGCTAAAGACTGCTTTCTCTAAGTGCTATGTTTGCGTAAATGAGGTTAACAATGATAAAAACCAAAGACAAATGATTATTGGCGCCGCCCCCTACAACTCATAACAAAACAAACTTTCCCCTTGCCTCCCAGGCTCATAGTCTATAGGTTGTTTTGATGTGATTGGCTGACTTTCGGAGTCCAAACGTAGACACACTCGGACATCTGTACATTCATTGATGCTGGAAAGTGGAGTTTCTCATGCGATTCCCAAACAGACCAATGCTCACCTAAAAAAAAAAAAAAAAAAACAACCCTCAAAGCAAGACAAATGAGCAGCGATTTGATGAATTATTCTAGAGTTGAGAGGAAAAGACAAGACCATTTTACCCTACCACCATTCAAGGTTCATGAAACGATGGATGGTTAAGCTTCACAGGTAACATGCTAAAACTCTTGTGTGTGCATATTCTGGGACTACCGTCAGTTTTCTATTGAGTCCTTTGTTGTTGCAAGGACTGACAGACAGAATATTAATATATCAATATAAACTCTAAGGAAACATTTATTCTGTGTCAATGTACATAATGAAAATGTTCATTATTTTTCATGCGAAATGACATGGTGTTGGTACTGGTAAGATGTTAAGGCATTTATTTTCATTGCCATTCACAATGTTCTACCTCAGATCCTCCGTGACTAAAGCTGCTGCTGCTCTTTTAGAAGTAATTTATCATCCCTCATGTTTGTTTAGGATGATGTTTTGCCGTTCTTGAAGAAGCTCTATGTATTAGATATTGGTTCCAAAGCAGACCTTTAATGGTGCGATTGCGCTCATAACTAGACAAAACCTGTTGCAAGTAAACAGACCACTTCTACATACCAAATTTCCAAAAAGAAAGAATGGGGATATAATTTCCTATTTTGAAATCAGATAAGAGAAAATAAGAGATAAGAGAAATAAGAGATAAGAGACATTCCATAAGAGAAATTCAATTCAGTCCCATTGTAGTGAGACGTGGCAGACGTTTAAACTGATGAGAGCTTTTAAATTTAGCAACTCCCAACCCCACTGGATGGACGGATTTTTTTTTTTCAATTTAATTTTGGACATTTTCATCACTTTAAAGTAATCTGTTGTCAACAGAAAAACAAAATCCAGGCCATATCATCCTCCAATCACAAGCTGGCAGCGCACACAGGGCCCTGGACTCAGACCCAGATTCTATTTTTTTGCCAATTAAGAAGTGAAAGCCTGTTTCCTCCCAGTGGTAGATTCTGACCCGATGCCTGAGTTTCTAATTGGACTGTTCCATACATTATTTACCAGCCTTTATTTCTGCCTCCCTTGAATTCATCCAGGTCTCAGCACTTGTCAGCTCCTCTTCTGCTGTGCTCTGTGCTGCACTCCATCTCCTCTGGCAGTCCGCTGGTGATTAAGGCTCACGGCTTCATACCCCTAAAACCCTGCACTTAATTTATTTGATTTTGGTCCCCAAACACCCATCTCTTTCTTCTGTCTTCCCTCTGACTCAATTTCCCCAGCACTCTCTCCATCAGGACCAATTACGCAGCCCTCCGCTCTGAGTCTGTTCTGAGCAGAGGGGTCACCTTAATCGCCATGTTTTCAGCGTCTTTCGTCTGTTCACGTGCACATCCAAGTCCCAAGGGAGAGGGAGACCCATAAAAACACATGTGGGCACAGACGGCAATTGGGTTGTGGGTCTAATGTTTTGCCAAACAAATGAAACTCCGTCACCTCCAGCAACCTTCATTAAAACCCACACATTAAGCCAGAGGTGTGAAAAATGCATACAATAAAATGAAAGCAGGAACACATTCTCCATAGCTGCTAGAGATCAGAGGTGGAAACCTTTTTCATATCGTTTCCACTCCTTAGTGAAGCGTGAGATTCATGGGGTAGGAAGTACGCATGTACGTACACCAGTCGATATATCCCTTTTGCTGTAACAGCTGTGTTCAAACCTCAACAGGTAATTAATTTTGATCATATCTACAAAAAACAAATATGATAAGCAAATAATCTTAGTGACTTTTCAGATCTATATAAAAATAAAGGATAGGCTCCAGCATTCCGGCAATCCCAAGAGCAGGAAAAGCAGTAGATAATTGATGGCTAAACTAATGCCATTTTGTGATAAAAAAAGAATCTACTTCTTAAGAGTTTCATCAACATGTGCTTGAATCAAAATAATTTCTTTATGGTTTTCAGGTAATTTTTAGGAAAAAAAATTTTAAGCAAATGATCAATGATCACTTCTAATTAAAGTATTCAATGAAATCACATTAATGACATCTAATTTTGGTTTATTTGAGAGAAATTGCTGATGCAACACAGAAAGACACATTCGGTTAACCTCCACACACATGTATTAAAATCACTTCCTAATGTGCCCCTATGTAAACAATATAAATGTATTCGACAATATATATATATTCAGTTAACAGCCCCTGTCTGACATCAAAAACAGTCAGGGTCAGAACAGCTAAACAGAGAACACCTGATGACGCATCATATAACGGTTTTAAGATAAATCTGATCAAAGTAATACCCGAACATAAAAAATTCAAAATAGGTCGCTGCTCCCAATGTGCCTTCCCCGCTGTGTTTAGAGCAACTGCGGTGACACCGGAACAGCCTCGGTGGCCTGTTGCATAAATTGTGAAAATTGATTTTTGTACTTAACACGGCTTCAGCCATGTTACCAAACCAGATCTTTGTCTCCACTAATGTCAGCACAGCCGATGTTATTGATCTGATTGGAGCTCACTAGTTTATCTTGGTTAGGCCCTTTTTTTTCCCTTTGTCAGGTTGGGGCTGGACAGACAGTCCGCAACACGAGAAAACACTTTAAACTGCTTCATACGTCATGAAACTACTCAAGATCCAGCAAAAAAAATAAATAAAATAAAATTATATGATCTCCAAAAATGTAAATTAAATTCATTTGAATAATAGCATTATCTGCGGATATCAACATAAGCCATTATTTAGAAGCAATCACTGTGTCTCCAATGAAAATTTACGAGTGCACCAAATAGTAAACTGCTGAGCAATAAAACATGCAACAATAGAGCTTTTTGCTTCATATGCAAGTCAGTCCCACCCTTAGCACTCATGCTGCCTAGAAAAAGCAATGTAATTCTGAGGGAAACACTGGGACAGAGGGTGAAATCTGATTATGGTAATGAATATGATTCGTCCGTTGTTTCCTTTCCTCCCAGGAGTTGATGCAAAGGAAATAAAAATAAACCAATCTTTTTCAATGTTACTTACCATGTCATAGGTGGTGACAACTTTCTTGAGCACCTCTGGTGTCAAGCCCTGGGGCTCCAAGGTAGGGTACTGGTCGGCCAGGTTGAAGACCAGAAGGGGGCTGTTGTCAGGTCCTGTCAGCCGAGGGGATAGGGCCAGAATGCACTGCTTCAGGTTAGCCACGGCAGAAAGGCCGCACAGCTCTTTAAAGGACACAATGGCATTCTGTTGGGGAGAGAATGAGATTGGCGTTGTAAAATAACTGCCAAGGTCTGGCCTTTATCTATGAAAAATGTATTATACAATGCCAAGGAGAAATAGCTGGTAAGTGGAAGTGGCTTGGAGCTGAATCATTACCTGTAAGGACCTGTATTTTGGCACTTGTGAACTCCTCTGTAAACACAGCCATTTCTTGACTAACACCAGTACTGGGTGGAAATGGAACAACACAAAAACGAACCAGAACCTACCTGTGATAAGCCCGTTTTAAACTCTACATATCAACAACCCTGGGGAGGGACTGACAGGACAACCAAGATGTGTTATCATCTCAAGGCCAAGAGCTTGTTATCGCACAATGACTGCAGTATAAACAACGCAGTGAAAATAAATCACAATGCAGTGCCTTGAGACACACAACATGACACTGACCCGCTGTGATGCTCGATATCAAACAAAGAGTGGTCAAAAGGACACCACTAGTTAGCTGTTGTTTGGAAGGCTTCAAAATAAGAGTCACATTACTTACAGCTTTTTAAATGTCAAGCTCACCTATTTGACCTCCGGGGATTTTAACTCTTTACCTCGGATAGACTTTTCAGCAATCATGAATTTACTACTGTTTTATCACAACAGGCGAGGTTAAAGATCATCTGATGAAAATAGGTCACTTAAGTGAAGGAAAGGACCACAAAAGGCTGTAGCAGGTAGTGGTCGTATGTGGTGGTATCTCGTAACTCTACGATCATTTATGTCAGGAACATTTATCTTTACCTTTCCCTTTTTACCCTGACGTTCTCCATGCATATTTATTACACAGCTCTCCTGTTCTCAAACAGTTGTACTGCTTTTGTATGTCCTCCCCCCCGCCTGCCTTGGCTTTTGCGCAACACATGAAAATTACATCAAAATGTGATTTGGTCAGTACATGGTGGCTTAGTGTGACTTGAGACCATCTGCAGAGAATGGGGTCGTAAACTTCTGCACAAAATAACCCTATATTAATTCTTGAAAATCGGGGAACCGGGGGGGTATGAGGATAACTGAACAAGCAAAAGACAGGTTTACCTGCATGTTTTCTCTGAAGTCTGTTGCTTCTCTTAGTGGTAGCATGGCTGTTTTGAAGACATCGTCCACAGCCTTGATCAATAGCACTCTCATGCTGGCGTACTCTCGACTCCTCTTGCCCTTCCGTACAGAACGCCCCCTTTTGTGCGGTTTACCGCCCCCTCTTCGATTGGTTATGGCCACGTGAGCGAACAGCATTGTGTGTGGCAGAACCTCCCCTGTCAGGGACTGGAGGGGTATGTGTCGGAAGCCCGGCTGGAGACACTCGAAGGGGATGGTGTATTGGCCGATAAACTCGTCTCCGATGTAGTCGTCATCCAGTACCACAAAGCGCACCATGGCGAGCTCTGGGAGATTTATCTGAAACTCAAAGCTCTCATCGAAGAGAGGGTTGTCCCCATTCTGATTGACCGTTTTAGTCCTTTGCTCGGCACAGTCAGCAGGAATGCCATGTATTTCTACATAAACGTAGGGATCTACGACGTCTCCTTTGGCGCCTGAGCCTTTGGGTTTGGGAAAGTTCTGTCCGCTAATGATTTTGATGTGCAAGAGCTGTGGAGAAACACCAGGCACGGAATCTTTAGTGTTTGCGCTAAAATATGAAACCTGCTCTCTCATGATCGCCGGACGCAGCACATAACCACAGTTCCCATTCTGACGGAACCAACCAATGTTTAAGTCCATCATCAGGCCCGGCGTCTGATAATTCATTGCCACAATTTGGCAACCGCATTTCCAGAAGTCCTGTGGGTTCATGTTGCTGGAGTCGATCCGCATCGGGCTTGGGTAAACTCGGGCTAGAAATTTCTTGTTATAGTTGACAAAGTCCCCTGGAAAGTCACTGGCGCAGCGGCTAGCAAAGACCTCGTTGAAAGAGCACAGCTCCCAGGGCTTCTGGCTTTGGAACGATGTTGGGAAGTCTTTGAACTCCACAGATTTACACAAGGTTACCAGATCAGAGAGGTCCTTTGACAGCTGGAATTTCTTAGGGGTGATAGTCTGTTGTTCGGCAGACTCGATGCTCATCCTCTGAGACATCTCTGCCCCCTCGTCCTCATCTGTCACCTCTCCTTCTGAAGCAGTGCAATTGGTGCTTAGTTTCTTCCCCTTCAACAGGATCTTTCCCTTCAGTTCGGAGGGAGACGGGAGATAGATGTCATCGGGTTTCGGGGGATCCAGGTTGATCTTATCACCAAGAATTTTCTTCAAGTGTTGAAACATCACCCTCTGCTGCTTTAACGAGCAGTGGTTTTCTAAACACAGTATGAGTGGAAACTCAGACGCAACAAAGGCATATTTGTTGACGACATCGATGACGCTGCGGAAAACAATCTGCGATGTCATTGTGTGACCGGTGTAAATAACAGGTTCGTTATCGGGGCCATCCCACACGTCCAGTTCTACACTGCGACAGCCCATCTTGAGGGCGCGGATATACCCGGTGACATCAGAAGGTCCTCTGAACTGATCTTCTATAAGATATGTGTTATGGGATGCATTGATGTAATAATGAGACAAGGGCTGGTTCATGTCTTGACACACGGTCTTTTGTTCAGGGTCAAATATATGGCTCTCTGGGGACATGAGATAGTTGGTGAAGCCATCGAGAGAGAGCCAGCCTTTGAGCTGACCCTCTTTGGATGGTTCGTACTTCTGAATGACCTCTAAGCTGGTGTCTTCACTGACCTGTGCCATACCCTGCTCAGCCTCCAGAAAGATCATTAAGTCCTTGGTGTCCAGAAACTCCTTGTTGCTGGAGAACTGAACAAAGAGAAAATAAATTTCCGGTCTGGTGCAAAGATCGTGAAAAACTTCAATGAACTCCTCTTTTGTGATTTGGGAACCTACTTTGTCCTTCGCTTTGTGAAGTTCCTTGAACTTCAGTTCTATTTTCATATTTTTAAGTCCTGGGTTCAACTTTTTGATGAGCTGCACTGCAGCGCATATTGTTATTTGTTTACTGCTATTACTGTCCGCCTCGTCAAAAAGTTCACCAAGCCACGATGATCGCATGTTGTTCTGACTAGTTTCTATGATATTCAAGGTGTGTTTGCCATAGGAGATCAGGTACCTCAGCCCTGTGACCCAGATGTTGGCCACGTCTGCAGAGTTTGCCACCAAGTCCAGTGACTCGTAGTTCTCTCCAAAGATAATTGAGAAAGCACAGTCCTCCGATATCTGATCGTAGGTTCCATTAGTTCGAAAAGTGTCTGTGTTTTTCCCCGTCCAAACTTCCTTGATGGATTTCACATCAATTTTGGCCTTTTCAGACTCCTTCTTAGAGGGCTCCCATCTCAATGACTGCATGTCGGCATCGAGGAGAAAGTAGCGGTGATATATGCGAGAATTTGATCGCACTTTCTTCAGCTCAGAGCCGTCCACCATTGCACTAATGCAGTCACTTGCACTGCTTATTTTCTTCTCAGTGGGCATGCTGCTAAAAGACACCGTCTTCTTCCTTTCCTTTCGCTGTCTGGAACCATCCTGCAATGAAACATAAAGACATGTGTAAGCACGAAAGTCTCTTTACATTGGCTTATCAGTCAAGAGAAAGTTTGCTCAAAAACAAAACAAAAAAAAGGCACAACAACTTCATTTACAGTTCAGGAGTTTAATAGGGTACTAAAAGTATTTGATCTTAGAACAGCTGATTCAAACATTTACTAGGGTTCATTCTAGCTCAACTTAATCAGATTTAAAACACATTTCTTAAACATCCCTGCCTGCTCATGCTGCACTTTTGAAAATTCCTACAAACACTAATTCAATTAAATATCAGGACGGGTTATCCAGCTTTTTATATTAAATAAAAAAACGTTTCTACCTCAATATATGACATCTGACGAATGTAATATCCACACCTACTCAAACAACACAACATAGCAAGGATGTGTGCTCTGAGCAGTATGCATGTTTGGTCCTTCCTTCCTGACTACCATTCTGTTCCTGTGAAACTTGAAACAAACAGAGGAATCGCAGTAGCAGCAACACTGCTGGTTGACTTGAGGTACCTGTCATTGCACATTACGGAGAAGGAATCTCCCTCAGGAGAAGATCACTAAAACAACTCTCCAGAAAGTGCATATTTGACATTTTCGGTGAACTCTGTTTTCTCCATGGCACTAACACGATGGCTCAGTATTACATTTAGAGTTGTTAAAGCACATTTGAGTTCAGCACAGCCTGCTATTAATCATCACATGACATATTAATGGTACAGCAAATATATCATGTTGCTAAATACAATGGTGCCAAGAAAAGAATTTCTTACGCTGCAGTTTGGTAGAAACTCTTTAATTTTCCTCTGGGGTTTAATGAGATGCTCTAAACCATCAGAGCCTCAGATGTAAATCAAACTTCGAGTTGCATTCTTCATCAACTGAGAGGAAACAGCATGCAAAATGCCAATAACTGGGCATAATGGGCAGAGACCTCATTTGATTTAATCATGAGACTCATGTTTCACGGTGGGCTTTGTGGACATAGTATAAATCATGCCATGTACAGAACAAAGTTTTTTTTAATTTTAATATCTGCAATGGAAATTTGTATGTGCGTCATCCTTTCAATGTTCTCGAAACTGGTCAGTCAGTTGAAAAGACTAAAACAGTTTGATACTTACAATGGATTTAATAAAAACAATAAGAACAAAGATCAAGTTTTATTGTCATCAATCTTTGCATTGACGAGTCCCAGTCCATTTTCAAATACTTAAATGGTTCCTTTTTAAAAATACACCAATGAATGCAAACGGCGAACATAGCAAAAATGTACATTAAGATTATTCTTCTTTTCCTTTCGACTTTTCCCTTCAGGGGTCACCACAGCTAATCAACCTTCTCCATCTCTTCTCTAACACCAACTAACCTCATATCCTCTCTCACTATGTCCATAAATCTTCTATTGGTCTTCCTCTTGCTCTCCTGCCTGGCATCTCCAATTCTAGCATCCGTCTACCAATATATTGACTATCCCTCCTCTGTACATGACCAATGCATCTCAGTCTGGTGTCTCTGACTTTTTCTCCAAAACACATATTTGCGATCCCTCTGATGGACTCATTCCTGATCCTATCCATCCTCGTCACTCCCAAAGAGAACCTCAACATTTTCATCTCTGTGACCTCCAGCTCTGCTTCTTGTCTTTTCTTCAATGCCACTGTCTCCAAACCATACAGGATCGCTGGTCCCACCACTGTCTTGAACACCTTTCCTTTCATTCTGGCTGATATTCTCCTATCGCATAGAACCCCTGAAACTTTTCTCCACCCGTTCTAACATACTTGAACCTGCTTCTTAACCTCTTTTCCACACTCTCCATTGCTCTGGACTGTTGACCCGAAGTATTTGAAATCCTAAAACTTATTGATCTCCACTCCCTGTAACCTCACTGTTCCACCCGGGCTCCTCTCATTCACACACACATTCAGTCTTGCTGCAACTAACCTTCATTCCTCTCCTTTCCGGAGCATGCCTCCACCTCAAGATTTTCCTCAACCTGTTCCCTGCTCTCACTACAGATCACAATGTCATCTGCAAAATCATGTTCCATGGAGATTCCTGTCTAACCTCATCTGTAGCCCATCCAACACCACTGCAAAAAAGAAGGGGGCTCAGACATGATCCTTGATGAAGTCCCACCTCCACCTTAAACTTCTCTGTTACACCTGCAGCACACCTCACCACTGTCTCACAGGTAGTATACATGTCCTGCACCAGTCTAACATACTCCTCTGCCACTCTAGACTTCCTCATACAATACCAGAGTTCTTCTCTCGGTACCCTGTCGTATGCTTTTTCTAGGTCTACAAAAGCACAATGCAGCCCCCTCTGACCTTCTCTGTACTTCTCTATTAGCATTCTCAAAGCAAATACTGCATCTGTGGTACTCTTTTTAGGCATGACGCCATACTTCTGCTCACAAATGCTGACCTCTGTTCTCAGTCTAGTTTCCACTACTCTTTCCCATAACTTCATTGTATGACTCATCAACTTTATCCCTCTATAGTTATTGCAATTCTGCACATCCCCCTTATTCTTCAAAATGGGCACCATCACACTTCTTCTCCATTCCTCAGGTATCTTCTCACTCTCTACGATCCTGTTGAATAATCTAGCACAGCTGCCTCTCCTAGACACTTCCATACCTCCACAGGCATATCATCAGGACCAACTGTCTTTCCATTCTTCATCCTCTTCAGTGCTTTCCTCACTTCACTTTTAATTATCTCTGCTACTTTGTGGTCTCTTCTACCCTTCCCTCTCTTTCATTTTCCTCATTCATCAGCTCTTCAAAGTACTTTTTCCATCTTCTCATCAGTCTTCTAGCATCTGTCAATACATTTCCCTCTCTATCCTTCATCACCTGGACCCTCTGTACATCCTTTCTGTCTCTATCTCTCTGTTTTACCAACATGTATAAATCTCTCTCCCTCCTTACTGTCCAACCGAGCATACAAGTCATCGTATGCCCTTTGTTTCACCTTTGCTACCTCTATCTTTACCTCAAGCTGCTTCTCCCTGTACTCCTGTCTGTTCTCCTCAGTACCCTCAGTGTCCCATTTCTTCTTTGCTAACCACTTTCTCTGTATATACTCCTGCACTTTCCATTCCACCACCAAGTCCCCTTATCTACCTTCCTACCAGGTGACACACCAAGTACTCTCCTACCTGTCTCCCTGATCACATTGGCTGTAGTTGTCCAGTCATCTGGAAGCTCTCCCAGACAACCCAGAGCATTTCTCATTCCCTCCCTGAAAACCATGCAACAATCCTTTTTCAGCATCCACCACTTGGCTCTGCTTTTTGTCCTCTTTATTTTCCTTGTCACCAGAGTCACCCTACAAACTACCATCCTATGGTGTCTGACTACACTCTTACCTGCCACTACTTTGTAGTCACTGATCTCTTTCAGATTACGTTGTCTACACAAGATGTAGTCTACCTGCGTGCTCCTACCTATGCTCTTTTAAGTTACCCTATGTTCCTGTCTTTTCTGGAAAAAAGTGTTCACTATAGCCATTTCCATCCTTTTTGCAAAATCTACCACTATCTGTCCCTCTGCGTTCCTATCCTGGATACCAAACCTGCCAATGACTTCTTCATCACCTCTATTGCCTGCATCTACATGTCCATTGAAGTCTGCACCAATTACCACTCTCATCTCTGGGGATACTCTGCATCACTTCATCTATCTCATTCCAGAACTTCTCCTTCTCTTCTAACTCACATCCCACCTCTGGGGCATAGCCACTAGCAACTTTGAGCATCACACTTTCAATTTCCAGTTTCAGACTCATAAGTCTATCTGACATTCTTTCAACCTCCAAAGCATTCCTAACAAACTCCTCTTTCAAGATAACTCCTCCTCCATTTCTCTTCCTGTCAATACTGTGATAGTACAACTTAAAACCTACTCCTAAGCTGCTAGCCTTACTACCTTTCCACCTAGTCTACTGGACAGACAGTATATCCACCTTCCTTTTCTGCATCACGTCAACCAACTCTCTTCTTTTTCCTTTCATCATCCCAATATTCAAAGCTCCTACTCTCAATCTCAGGCTTTTGCCTTTCCTCTCCTCTCTCTGCTTCCAAACATGTCTTCCTCGACCCACAGTAACCCAATTTCAATTGGCGCCCTGTAGATTTATCGCTCAAATGGCAGTCCTTAATCCGGGCCACGACCAATCCGGTATGAGATTCATAGGTGTGTTTTCCTAACACAACCCTACATTTTTGCGGGCTTGGGACTGGCTCAGGGAGACACTGGCCCGTGCCCCCCTGAGGCTGCATTGTACGTTAAGGATTATTAATGAAGAAAAAAAAAAAAAAAAAAAAAAAAAAATTTATTAAACTTCTTTTTCCCCGAATATAGTTTTTCTCTT
>CAAKHD010004903.1:44038-55026 GCA_901007705.1 Fistularia tabacaria
CCCCTCCCTGCCCCCCCCTGAGGCTGCATTGTACGTTAAGGATTATTAAAGAAAAAAAAAAAAAAAAAAAAAAAAAAAAAATTCAGTCAACTGCTTCTGCCCAGCATATAGGGTTTACCTCTCTCTGCTGGAGTGTTTACACATGACAGATTGGGATTAGAATCGTGATCATTTTATCCACCACTATAGTTTGACACGTTTGTTCTTCCCAATTCTGTGACTGAAAGCAACAGTACATGATATCAATCATCACGCCTAAACACCAAAATGCATGGCAGTGTAGCAGGTTGTTTTATCAGGTACAGTTTATTTGTCATGTTTAAGTCTGTTTAATCACAATGTCCTCCTTTTGTCTCTGGTCTGCCTGCTTATTGTCTCAATAGAGAGCTGTGCCTCGGCAGCTGCTGTCACAGCCACACCGGGGCTCTGTGCTGCGTTACATCATAAGCTGGGACGCAGTTGGACACACAGCAGCAGAGGCCAGACTGACCACAACGGAGCCTGTAGCAAAGTCCTACATTGTTTGTTTTGCACTATTAGAATTGAATAATAAATGACATATGATAACACTAAATGGCTATAAAGGCTGGACCCCACTCACTGACAGGGAAAACAAACAAACATCAGATTCAATGGAGTTTAACAACACACACCTTCAACTGGAAAGACCTCCAGAAAACAACTGTGGAACTGCAGTTATGCAATAAAAACAATGCCCTGATTTTTCTAAATAGATCTTAACCAGCCTTATCTGTGTTGGAGGAATTGCAACATATAATCGGGCTCACTGGTCAGATCCTACACCTATGAAATGCGGGCGATGGTGTTTATTAAACTAATAAGTCACTTTCTGTGAGAGTCTGCTGATTAAAGAGCGTTGATAACATAAAAAGGGGGCTTAAGAGCTAAATGCATGACTGCAGATAATCCTTATGATCGGGGAAAGAATGTGGACTTGTTGTCTTCACGTTAGAGTTACAGCCACCACTTGCTAATGGCATGTCTGGCTCCTGCTGCATTTCCACGCTTGCCATGCCAGCCATTCTCTCCCCAGGATGTCCCTCTGGTTCCTTTACCAAAACAAAACACTGGATCCACCCATCTGTTAGAACTTGTCACGACTTCCTTAAAAGAGTATTTCTCATGTCAGGGCTGTGCCTCCATTGAGTCAGATTGTACTGGGACTTTTGCAATATCTATTGTTTTAGACTTCCTTAAAAGGTTAAGTACAAAGATGAGCTCCACCAGTCTATTTATAGTCATGGCAGATATATCTTTAACAGTTTTATATTCATCTTCATTCCTTGCAGTTTCTGTTTTACCAAAGATTACGTCGGGAATTTTTTGGGAGAGAGGAGCAATCAATGACTTGTCTAGACCAAAGGTCATCACAAATTATTCAAAACAAAACTTGGTCCATTTTTTTCTGTGCACTGGCTTTGTTGCGTTACTGGAGGTTTTGGTTTTCTTTCGTAACTGTTGTTGATACGACACAGGCCACTGTGTTTATGGCTTTCCTTTGGAAATTCCGGCTACTCAGCAGTTTTATTGGGTGTGCAATATTACTACAAAGGGCGGCATTGTTATAAACTAAACTGGAAAGTACATTTTCTGGAGTAGAAAATGGATCAAAGTGGTAAATTACCACACAATCAAATGGCCACTGATTGGTAACAGTCATTTAGTCAAATAAGTATTCCATGGAAAGCGGCACGCCAGATACACAGAGCACACAATCATTTTCAGATCAATGCAAAGCTTGACTTTTTATACACTCTAGTGAATCACGATTTAAGCTATTTTCAGCTGTTGGGAATAAACTTATTGTGGCTTTTTGGTGCTCATTTGACTGTTTTGTTTAGTGACAAAAACATCTGGAACCGTCTGTGGACAGGTCAGTGAAAAGTTGAGGATATTAAATGTTTTCATCCCATCGAGCTTAGTCGATTGAGATAAAGTGCCCCTTTTTTCTTTTGCATAACGTTTCCAAATACATTAAAAGAGTCTGTCATAAAAACAACAAAAAAAAAAGGCTGCAACATAAAAATGCAGACGGACTGCGTCCCCCTGCCTTAGATCCCGTAGGAATCTCAATCCCCTGATGGTCTGAATCCAACATTTTTTTGTGGCTCACTGAGCAGTTATGAAATGCCCCTACAACTGTGTGCATCGCAGGGGACCGTTTACTCTTCACTGCACTGCTCTGCTTCCATATGCAACACAAAGCTTAACCCAAAATGCTCTAATATAAATACCCAAACAAGGTCATGCTTCACGTCACGATGACACTGAGCATAATTTGAACTGAAAAGCAACCTGTGACAGATGCAATAGCTAAGTGGGGCCGTTTTGACACAGAATTTCTTTCAGTAACAGGTCATCATTCGCAGATATGATAATAGTAAAGGGACGCACTAATCCAACTTTTTCATTCAACTATCAGCATTTTTTAATTACTTGCACACCTGCTTATATCGCTACACGGCCCATCACCCTTCAAACTCATATTCCCTAATTAGCATGTTGAATGGTGATTCTATACCTGTGTAGAAAAATGTCAAGAGGAATCTTCAATCACAATTCAACTCAAACTGTAGCAAGCAATTTTGAAGTGTTATTAACAGATAAGACCCTGATCGTCATCGGTGTCAATACGGATACAGACGCCTATTTCAAACAGCAGCAGCTTCAAGGAAGTGCGACAGTCTCAGATAAATGTCATGTGGAGTAAGGTGAACCAATCAGGTTTGACCCCCACATTTAATCAAGTATTATGCAATATGGACTGCAGCAATATCTTGGGACAGCTCCTCAAGGACTGATGCAAAAATGTGTCAAAACAAACAGCATTGTGGTGCAACAGAGAAATCAACCGGAATACAGATCTTATTCTGCAGCAGCAGTGTGGGAAATGCATTGACATTCTACTTTGAGCAATTATTTCTCAAGGTATGAGCAGCATACAGGGGCAGAATTCTCCTCACAGCAGGACTGTGTCCAGCATGGTTTCCACTCTCTGCAGTGGCAGGCCTTCCATGAATCCAATATTAGCCTTTGGAATATATTTGATACTTTTAGAATCATGGTTTGGAATTCCACCTGTTTCCTCTCTCTGGACATCACAACAACCTAATCTCATTTCACTAGGCTGACAAACTTGAACTGAGAGCAGAAGCAAAATGCACTAGAGTTTTGGTTGTCTGGTTAAAAAAAAAAACAAGAAAAAAAAAAAACACCAGGGCTCAAGATAAAATGATTTAGGTGGACAAAACCCCAACTTGTACACATACACAACCAACTGAATGTAACAGAAGATGCAGCAGCAAGGATGTTGCAGAAAACATCATACGTGACACCAATAACTGCCTTGGCCGATGCTTGGGGCAACTGGTAAACACCAATTCACAGGAAGTTACATCAGTGCCCTCAGAGGTTGAAGTACATCTTGAGGCTGGGTAAACACTCCAGACTTGGCACGTTCAAGCTGAACTGTGGCAGGGAGGTTAATCACAACACACAAGTGGCAGTTTCAAGTCTCTTATGAATATTAAACAATTTCCAAATCATGGGATCATTAAAGTACATCTCATCATCATTTAATTTGACAAATCGGGCATTTCTTGACAACAACTGCACCACAGTGCAACAACAGAGTTTGGGTTTAAAAATTCCCTTTAATGAAACGTTGGTGTTTGACAGGCATACATTCAGAGAGAACACATAACGACACTCAGTACTCAGTGGCAGGAGATCAACTTAAAATGGGAAAATTAACTGGTCATGGCTGTTGACAGTCCGACAACAGAAAAACTGGAGGAGACAATTCAGTCACGTTCAAAAAGAAAAAATTATATATCTGATAGAAATTAATAGGCACACACACACAAAAAGACAGCATTTCCACTTCATAGATCGCAGCAACCAAGTCACCACCGCTGTAGCTTTTTTTCTTTTACACTCTAATGTGGTAAAATATCATGCTGGGGATGTTTCACACCAAGATGGGGTGACAGCAGTATACAATTTACTGCAATTGGCCTTTCAAGAACATGACTGAATCCTCAGTGCCAATGGCCATTGTTTATAAGATGTAAGAAAAGGTCAAGTTTACTGCTGTTCACTAATGTAGGTGTGACCGACTGTGGCCACATTTGAGAGCTTTTTTCCAAACTTAATTAAAAAGAAAAAGTAAGTGCCGACTGTTTAACAAGGAATTAGCTGAGTAGGCCTGACAGAAAACAGACCCAAGAGTGCTAGCTCAAACAAAGAGTGATTTTGTTTCTCAGCTACCATGGTGGCGTGTGGAGGTAACGGTTTCCTAATAATGTCAGTGTTTGTATGAACCACTAGCTCCAATCACCCCCCCCCTAAAAATAAATTAACAGCATAGTAGGAAAACTTTTTGTGGTGTCATTTAATTACTGGCATTGAAATGAATCAATAAAGTATTTTGTTGGAGCAATGGGATGATGCCATGCAATGTGAATGCAGCTGTTGCAAAACCTGTCTGAGGCTCACAGCCCAGCTGCCCCTCTATGATGTCTTTTCCAACAAGGTCATGCCACAAGCATCTTTTCTTATTTGAAATAAAAAAAAAAAAAGAAAAATCCAAACTGTTCTGGAAAGTTTCTCAGTGTTCTCCATGGTTGTGTGAATGGGGCGCAAAGTAAATTGTAGTTTGGGGCTCATTGTTTCCAAAAACCCAGGGCCACAAACACAGAGCAGTGTCACAAATTACTGGTGGAGACAGTCTCCTAGAGGCTGCTCGCATCTTGGACAGAGATATAGTTTTGGACTGACTGGTAAAAGCTATGGGTGATTGGTTTTTCTTCCTTTTCAGAGGCTACACAACACTAAATATACCAAACGATCAAATCTCAACCACTCAAACAATGAGGACCACCTACGTAATGCCTGATTTGGGCAATTTGAATGTTTTAATATCATTAACACGCCAGTTTCATCACATTGCAGGACCACACGCATACTTAGTTTGTATTTCAGATCAAGAGTAGCTGTTAGAGGATCTTTGGATCTTGAGGGGGGGGGATTCAAATGATATATGCTAGCTTGTTCCACTGTTGTGCTCCACAAACCCCAAAAGAAACAATGAAAAGACACCTTTGTTATATCATGGCAGAGAATAGATGGTAGGCTTTACACATCTTGCAGTGCATTCATAATCTGAACTTTTACTGCCACTGACAATTACCGGTAAGAAAGTTCTCATTGGCTTCAGAGTTTCTGCTTTATATTCCCCTATTCTTTTTCTCCAAAGGATTTATGTCCAATATGTGGCACCGAATTTTCGTGTATCCGTTGTTAAAGCCCGTCACAATGGCATCCATGTGGTGACTCAAGTTCAACTTTACTTACAAAACATCTGGCTGGTGAATGATTATTTTGGAGTGCCAGAGTATCAAACTGCAGGTTCCAAAAATGACTGTCAAAAATGAGCAGTTTTATCTTCCACACAGAGGATGTGGTCTCTGGTCATGGTCAACTTGAAAATGCATCACTTTAAAAAAGGGGCTTTAAAAAAATGGAAACACCCATTAATACATCTCAAGCATCACATCACTGCTTTTCCACTCAGGATACATCACTTTGCACAATGTAGAGTAATTTTCAACCAAAGACTGATTAAAATGTACTAGGTAAAAGTTGTGTTTGCACTTGAAACTTTCCATCACTGCAAGGCTGACTGACAGAATGACTGTCGTTTGGCAGTAGGTACCAATTGAGTTCCCATCACTTGAAGAGATCAGCAAATTAGGGCTAGATGATAAGGAGAAAATATTCAGCCTGTTTAGTCACACACACACACACACAGTATATCATATAGGTTGGGTATGATAGTTTATCTGATCCAGGAAAAAATATGAGCCTGACTTCAGTACAATGAGCTGTAGTTTAATCCCGCTGTAGTTAAAAAAATGCAAATACAACTGCTAAGTGCATAATTCTCTTCGCTACTTGTAGAAAAATAAAAATGAATCAGAAACAAAAGTATCACAACTTGATGCAAAATCCCAAACCAGATCATAGTTCATGGATGAATTGCTCAGTTCCACTGTGAGTGGATTCCTGCATCAACAGAAGAAAGCACTCACTTGATTTCTGACAGTGCATCTGACTACAAGCTCAATGCTTAGAGCCAGCGTTCTCTCTCTCTCTCGCTCGCCCTCCCTCCCTCCCTCTCTCGCTCCCTCTCTCGCTCCCCAACAGAAACTTTAATAGAAGCCAGGTTGGTTCTAAGCACGGAGAGATTCAGCTGTTACTATGAGAATGTGGTTGGTGTTGCCCCAACCACATCCTCCATTCACTTCATAGAAACAGGAACTTGGCAAGAGCAAAGGCCCCGGCTGCGTGAAATGCACCAGTCCAAACCATCTCCCGACAACCAACTCTGCTGAACAGTCTGTCATAGATGTCAGGAGCGAAAACAACAGCCTTAAAGGAAATGCTGGCATGCAGACGAGGGGGTAGTTTCGGGCTTATCTGATCATGATTGTTTAGGACAGGAAATTCTACGTTTTCCCTTCACACAAGTAAAAAATTACAAGTGCTTATAGAAGCACATTATTTTTTAAAAATCCAAAACGGCGACTGTCTCACATTTTCACATGGCTTTAATTTCACAACCCCTCATACCGAGTGTAACGGTAGAACAGGGATCCCTCTGTTTTGACTGCGAGATGAAAGTGGCTAATATCCTTTCGTACTTGATGGCTGGTAAAGGTCCAGGAATTCTTAAAAGCAAATGGAAGATGAAATTTGTTCTGGTTCCAGCTTATCAGCAGTCATCATCTCTGTCGTGACTCAGGGCATGTTTACCCATCTGTGTGCTGCGCTGCAGGGCGAACGCCACACGATGATGACTTCAAACTGACTCATCAGCATCCCAATTATTTCATATGCCTTGTCATGCAAGCCCAAATTTCTTATTCTGAACTGGCTCACAAAAATCGACACTGGGATTATTAGTCCTGACAAGAACAGTAATAAGAGGCTTTTTTTTTTTTCTTAAAGCAGTTGCAGCAAGAGTCCCTTTCCATTTCCTCTCTAAACATGTTACAAGTTTTACCCAAAAATGTCTCAGAATTTTTTTTTTTTATTCTGGCACGTCTCTTATTTGAGTAAGCTTCCTCTGCAGTTCATAGGGGTGGGTGCTGTGCTGCAATACATTGCACCGGACGGGCCGGGGAACAGAGAGGTTCATCGGTAGTCAGATTACAAATTTACATGGTAGATATGACAATATTAGGCCCATCCATCGTAAGTAACAGGCTGTGCTAAACCAAAAAAGAAATACAAACACAATGCCCAAAGAAAGTGCCACTAGTGAAATGAGATTGAGTGCCTTCGTTGTCAATTGATTGTTTTCCACCAAATTTGTCATGCTACTTTTCAAACGGTTAATTTCACATTACACAAACACACATTCAAGTGAATTGAAAGGCAAAAGAAAATTGTTGGTCTGGGATGTAACAGGTATGAAACAGTCCAATCCCTTATCCTGCACCTTGACCAAACATCTACCACTCCGCTCTAGATCACTTCCGTGTCTAAGTGAAGTGCAGCTTGCAGGAACTGTGCAGCCAAAAACCAACATTATCTGTTCAACTTGTGCAGAGAGACTTTGGTATTTTAAAATCCGTAAAACATCCCTGAGGCTCAGAGAGAAAATCTTGCTAGACATCTAAGGAAAATGGACTTCAAGCATTAAAAAAGCCCAATTGCTCAGCTGGTGTAATACTGGTACACGGATGGCCCCGTCGGTGAAGTTGACTTGAAAAGCCAGAACTCACACCGTGTTTGTGAGGAATGGCCTTCCCAGCCTTCACTCCCAGACACTGACAGTGTCAGCTTGTGCATCCAGACGAGGAAGGGGTATCTCGAACATGCTGCTGAAGAGTCAGCTATAGCAGTGCAATACAGACCAGTTATTTTGATAATGTTTAGGGCATCACATTGATTGTTGGGACAAGTGGGAAAACGGCATGACCAGAGTATTTAAAATGCATGCGGAAATTATGACGGTTTCCAGCAAAGCCCTGGCAAAAAGGCCTCTACAAACACTTCCTCTCCGTCACAAAACTCCCCTAGTGGCGGGAGGTTTGACATAAAATTAATTACACATTGTCACCTTAAAATAGTAACCGAAGACATTTTTTTTTTTTTTTTTTTGTGAAAAGTTTTTTCACAAAACATAAACACTGGGCCATATGTTTAATAAGGAGTTGATTTAGGCAACTGATTTTGTTAAAAAATATTTTATTTTAAGAAGGTGACTATATTCAGCTTTAAGTCCACTTTGTTTTGCAAATACATGAAATTCAAGTACAACTTCCTGGTAAGTAAAATATCATATGAGTCAAAAACAAAACTGAAAAAGAAAAGTTTTCCATTAGTAGGTTCATCGACTGCCTAAAACTTGCTCCATCACATTTATTAACTCTCCCACCAAGAAAAGGTTTCGATTTAGTGTGTTGTTGGGACAAATGGTTCAGGTCATTTCTATCACAAGACATTTTACCATCAGCCTTGAGCTATAATGAATGTTTCTTCTAACAGGAGAGTTGAGAGGTTCTAATACTAACATCAATCATTTGATCAGACAGTTTACAAACGCCAGACCATTAGTGTTTAAGTATTTCACCGTGTTATCAAATTGTGCTGTTACCTTTGAAAATCAGTCAAACTTCTCTTAAGTTGTTTGGGAGCAAACTTCCAATGTTTTGTGAGGTAAGCTCTTGGTGCTGAAATTGAGAGGGTCCCTGTTGAACAGATCCTTCAAGGAGGATAAGTTCACTTTCTTAAATCATTGAGAGATAACTTGAGTTTTTGGGAACATTTGTTTTGTCAGGAGCAGATTTCGTCAAGTTCCGTTATTTTTAATGGTTTTTAATTCCATACAGATACTTCAGGTGTTGCTGAAGCATGCTCAATGGCAAAGAACCCATTGAAGATCTTGGACACCCGCTTAGGAAACAAAAATAGTGAAACAGGTCAAAGCCAGGTTTGTGTCTGACAAAAGCAAAACTTTCTTCACACATTTCCTCCCAAACAATGCTGTACCAGGGTCTAATGGTGCTGTCAAAGTAGCTCGTCCAGGTCGGTTTTATTTAATGCAGATATGCAATGTTTTGTCTTGGATGGAATACATTTCAGTTGTTTCAGTTGTTTGCCCTCAAGGATAGACTGTGTGTATTTTGGGGAGTAAAACAAAACAAAAAAAAAAAAAAAAAAAACCTCCACTGGGTCTTTACAGGAGAAGCGAGGAAATCCTCAAAGCACTTTTCTAGTAACATAATGTTAAATTTTTAGAGTCATCAGTGAGGTGCATGGAGCTGCACTGCAGACAGGATTCAGCGTGGAGACATCTGCCTCACCACCACCACCAGCCGAGGTCTACACAGTCTGCTGTCTAACCACTGCGATGCCACTGATTTATCGCATGCTGGTGAATTATTAAGCCACAAAGTATCACTCAAATAGAACTTGTATTTGACCCTTGCTTCTCAAAATACCTCCTCAAATTAACTGGATCATGCACTTTAAAGCTGCTGATTCTGGGAGAAATATATTCTGACGTGGAAACGACTTAGGAAGGAACCAAACATTTCTGAAATTCTTTGCAGTAATCTTTTTATTGTCTATGCTGATGCAGTTCGGAAGTACAGTACAGTTTATGCTGGGAATAAGATACTTCATGTTCATGTTTGATCCTGTGCGACTGAAATGATGACAACTGCAGACACAAAACCTGTTTTACAGTTTAACTGCTGGTAGCTTGTCTCGGAGGGTTTCATGCAGCACATTGATGCAATGTGATTAAGTGTCATCATCTCTGACACCCTTCTGGCACTAGATTGAGAAGACATCCCTGTGAGTGACTAAATTCAACACAGGCACTTCAGACTGGTCACAATCACTCATGAAATACATAGTCTTCAGTATAGTCTGTAGTTTTTAATTGAATCCTGAAAGACAGTAATTTACCATGCAGGACAAACACTCGGGGTAGGAAAAGACTGAAGCGTGGATTTTCCCTGACTAAAATTGCTTTAATTATCATTGTAACCACATTGCTACACAGCTTATTCAATCGTGCGACAAAAAATAAGTCTCTGTGTAGCAGGTTTTGCTAAGGCACTTTTTTTAAACATGTCTGATACTCAACACATTGTTACCTTGTAACTACTACCTAAATTTATACAATATTCTGAAGGATTTCCCAGCTTTATCCTTTCACTCTATATTCATAAGACTTGCAGCATTCAGCCTCTCCCTAATGTAAAGATGATGGTATAAACTGCTTGTCTGTCTATGTAATAATATTTACCTTCCTAAAATTTGTTTAGTAGTCCTGCCAGCTATTTCAAGTCAGACACCTATATCCATTCTCTATGATTTAATTCTTGATTCTGCAGCCCCACAAATGACCAGTCAAATTATTCTCATACCGATTCAATAAAGATTACGTTCCTCATGGTGTGAGATAATAATACAGGGCTACTGTAGTTATGTTGCTTACAGAGACAGAGTGAACTATATACACTGTACATTTGACTAACCGCTTATCTGAAGTCAGAGTTAGGTATTCAACCAATGCAGATGTTACATACTTTCTGCACTACACCCGTGATTTAAAATGTAAATATGCCCCTTTGGAGATATGGATTTAGATCATTGTCAGTTACCTGACTATGGTAATGAAGCTGAAGAGCGATTTCTGCTGGGGAATACAGAGGGGAAAAAAGATTGAGACCTCCATCTCTTTTCTTCTGCCTTGATATTTATTTCTCCATATATTTTTTCCTATGGCCTTCTGGTCTGATCTTCCACATCTTTAAGCGGTTTTCCTTGACCCCCCCCCCCCCCCCCCCCAAAATTTTAAAAAAAACCCAAAAAAAACCCGGAAGTTGAACTTTGAAAATTGAAGGGGGAACGTGAAATTTTAAACATCAAACCATTAATAAATA
>CAAKHD010004903.1:55046-67125 GCA_901007705.1 Fistularia tabacaria
CCCCTAATTTTTTTTCCTGGCCTCTTGGTCTCTTTCCCCCACTTTTAGCGGTTTTTCTTCCCCCCCCCCCCCCCCCCCCCCAAATTGTTTAAGAACAGCCATATGAAACCCTTCGGAAAGATTGATTAGCGAATTAGACGGGACACAGTGAATTGGCACTTCAAGACCATTAATTAAACTCTGAGCGAAAACAGAAGATATTCATCACTGTTTAGGATTCTCCACGAACACACGAGGGACCCTTTTCAGCATATAACTACATTGCCTAGCCCTGGGGTAAACTATGCAAAATAGTAAGGGGGTGGGGGGGACGTGCAGGGAATCCTGTAAGTGGTGGGGTTTGTTAAAATTCAGAGCAAAAGTCATGTGATGCACCTCCACAGGCGAGGTTACCCCAGATGTGCACACCGGCTCGCCTTGAACGGACGGGCGTCGCACGCGTTTTGTTCACGCCGAACGTCGCAACTCACCTTGATAATGCTGCTCTTGCGCGTTATCTCGCACTTGGCATCCACATCGGCCGAGGTGCTGGTCGCCTCCACCACGCCTTGGCCGCAAGGTGCGACGTGGTCCCCCGCACCCACCATGTTCCCCAAGATCCCGCAGTCTCCGTTCAGCACCGATACCTCGCGATGCGCCTTGCCCGCAGCCTCTTCGCCGGCCACGGCCGCGTCTCCGTGATCCAACGGAGGCTGGCCGCCGTCCTCCCGAAACTCCGCCATAGGCACTTGGAGCACACACGCACACACAGGCACACGGGCAAGCAAAGCTTTATGTTTCAGCTTTACTCCAGTTTCCTGGCTGACTTATTGCCCGGGAAGCATTCGCACGGAAATCCTGCCATATCATCTCTCGTCGCGCATATTCGCGGGGCTCCTACCGGCGGCGGGGCTCCCTCCGCGCGTCGCGCTCTGTGGGGAGAGACACCACGCCGATTAGCATTCCCGGGAACCGTGACATTAATAACATCAGCTATGAGGCGTGAAAGCCGGGGCGTCCGTCTCTCACGTTCCGTGTGCACCGACGGCAGACACACACACACACACACACACACACACACACACACACCAAGTTGTGTCGGGGTTCCGCACCGTTTTTAACACCACGCAAATCGAGCACTGCAGAGAAGCTGCTGCTGCTTCTTCTTATTCTTCACGCTTCTCGTCGTGAGTTCCGACTCGTGTTAACCGGGGGTTACTCGCCTTGCAAGGAGCCGCGTCTCCGCATCACGAAGCCCCGCGTTGAGTCGTCGTCGCCGCCGCCGCTGCCGCCGCCTCCTCCTCCTCCTCCTCCTACGGTCAACCGTCTGCGTCGGAGATGAACTGACTGGAGCTCGTTAGCAGTAGCCGGCTAACCTCACTCACTTGCTAGCTTGGGGGTTAACTTGAAGGGGGGTGGGTGTTTCTAAACAAACCAGCCAGAGAGTACAGCGAGGGAGCCGCGACGGTTTCCGAGTTTCAAATAAATAAATAAAGCAAACAAATAAATAAATATAAAACATAAACTCTTCTCGGAGGTACAAAGTTGTGCCTCACGAACGCGCGCCGGACGAAGCAGGGCGTGCTGTCAATCACAGAGAATTACTCTCTTTCTATTTTTTTTTAAATCACCGTCTTGCCCAGGCGCGCTCCCGCTGCGTGTGCCGCAAACAGCCAATCACGAACCAGGAGGACTTCCTGGAAGGCTCTCACCTGGTACACCCAGTTCTGCTGGGGAGGAGTAGTGGTCCCTGCAGACTGTCAGTTAATGGCAACACCTGATGCGTTTTTCTTCACAAAGATGATAAAAGAAACACAACACTCAACCCCCAGAGACAGATATCCACGACAAGCTATATCTGCTTCATTGATCGAGTAGGTTCACACATACAAGGAAATCGGCCTGCTGACACGAAGGTAAACAATGACCGTGCAAGAGCACTGTAAACTACCCAAAATGCAAAATACTTATTGCAGTGTCTGTAATTAGGTGATAATCCGTGTGAGTGATGTGGTCAGCGAGGCGGTGCAAAAGAAGAGGTAATTAGATACATAAAATAGGAGGAGATATATGAATGGGGTGAAAGAGGGCATGAAGTTAGTTGGTGTGAAGAAGAAGAGGCAGCGAATAGGGTTAGATGAAGGAAGATGGTTGACCATGGCAGCACCCCAAGAGAGCAGCCGAAAGGAAAAGAATGTAAGTAAAATAATAAATGAAGTGATGATCAGGTGCAGATGTTATTGTTTGTGTGTGACACAGTGCTGTGGGGATTGATGCATTTAGCAGTGATGGATTGTTGGAAAAAAGCTACGTCTGGTGGTGCCGATGTACAGTGATCTGCACCTCCTATTGGGGTGGAGAATGGAGAATGGAGAACAAGTTGTCTTACGGGTGAGTAGAGGGCAGATCGGCACCTATGATTTTTTTCTGCGGTCCTGATTCTCCATTCAAATCTGTTCTGATCCTGTCTGACGGCTGAACCAAACGTGAAGATCTACTCATATATTGCCTATATCTTGTGATATTATACCTCTAGTGCAAGAAACTTGAAGTGAATCCATCACTGGGGGATAGGAGTTCACACTACTGCAACCAACAAAAGTTCCCCCCTCCAGTCAAATGCATCCTGTCTCGCTCTTTAAGTTGAATATTTGAGTTTCGGTGTGCATAATGATGTTTTTGCAGGGTTCGCCACAAGAAGAATCTTTCCTCTTGAACTGATCACACACGGTTTGTGTTCTCTGAGGAGCTCATTACAGATCAGACTTTCTGGCCGCAGGATTTGTGACGTCACAACCAGTTGGGGGGCCAGTTCTGGTCAAATGGTCTGCATCGAGTCAAATGTGATGCAGAAACCGGAATCTTGCAGATCTGAAACAATTACAATCGATCAATTTAATGAAACAGTGGACCTTATACAGGGAAGGTTTTTTCAAACATCTTATTCATGTATTTATTGTTGATGTGATAATGTTTTTCCGAGTAAATTAATCAAAATATCAATATCCAGCTGTAATAGTCTGCCAGAGATGAAGATGTAGAGGTTCTCTTTGGGAGTGACCGGGATGGATAGGATCAGGAATCAGTCCATCAGAGGGACAGCTCATGTTCGATGTTTTGGAGAGAAGGTCAGAGAAGCCAGACTGAGATGGTTGGGTCATGTACAGAGGAGGGATGGAGAATATATTGGTAGACGGATGCTGGAATTGGAGATACATACCAGGCAGGTCCAGAGGAAGACCGAAGAGAAGATTTATGGACGTAGTTAGAGAGGTTATGAAGTTGGTTGGCCTAAGAGCAGAGAATACAGAGAATAGGGTTAGATGGAGAAGGTTGATTCACTGTGGTGACCCCTGAAAGGGAAAAGATGAAAGGAAAAGAAATAGATCTGTAATTTTCTGCACCTACAGTCCACCTCTTTTAAAGGCCTCTAGCTTTTTTTCTATTGCTTGTCAAACATAGGCTGTCTGACTGTGTGTTACATAAAAGCAGTTAAACTTTTGAAATGAGAAATATTTACACTTTTTTTATATATTTGGGATTTTAATGAGGGAGAAGGGGTGAGTGGGTTTCGTTATTTTTCTTCTTGCGCAAACACATCGCCAGTAGCTTGAAGAAAACTTTGTATGCTCTCCTACAAGTGACTTTTCAACCAATATGCCCAAGAAAATAAAGTTTTTCATGAATATTTTTTCTTGCTCATGCTCATCCTTCCCCAATTAGTCCTATTATAGTCCTATATCATCATCCCTGTCAGCTTTATTCAGACACCGCATGAAGACCATAATAATTCCCCCGAGTCCGATCACATGACACTTGTTTTTCATGATACGCGCTCCTTCTCGGCTCTTCCTTTTTATTGTATCATGCAGAGGTTTCATGGACCAGTGACACAACAGCGTGCTGCACTTGTGAGAACACACACACACACACACACACACACACACACACACACACACACACACACACACACACACACACCATTAAACAAATAAGGTGAGTGAAAGATTTGAGATATTAGTCACACACATACAGTTTCCTCTCTCTCGCCTATTAATGCAGCGGACTGTAAAGACGCCGAGTGTGTGATGGGGCATGACTTTTATTTCTACATGATTTAGTGCCTGTTCTATTCGCAGTGCACTGGTGCAGATGGAGGCGGATGATGGATGGCGTCGTTGTACAACAGTGCTATCTGCTGGCCATATGTCGTTACTACTCCCTGCGCAGCGTCACTGCTCTATTTCCTTTTTGTTTTTACCAACGTTTGTTTTAAAATATCGTCACATGATATTTTGGGTTTTACCATCATGCCCATTTTTTTTGTATTTTTATTTATTTATTATTTGTGCAATAGGTTTGGCTTAAGTGTTTGGATACACTGCCTCAGTCATAGTGACAATGAAACATGCTTATGTTCAGTCAAATTTCTAATCAGGTATTTTTTTTGTGAATGAGTATTTTGAAACACGACACAACTTGATTTATTCAGTTTTTCAACCACTACCTGAGATAAGGAACTTTACTTGTAAATTGGCTACTGATATTCAGGCACAAGTTTTCAAGTTGCTGGCAGCACTGCTTCGTCAGAAGTTTCTCTTTTAATGTTTCTCGTTTAATTATTTCAAACATTCGACATGATTGTGGATGTGTGTGTGTGTGTGTGTGTGTGTGTGTGTGTGTGTGTGTGTGTGTGTGCACGTGTGTGTGTGTGTGTGTCCTGTGCTCCAGAAAGACTTGGCCCGACTCTCACTTGGCGCCTGCTCTGTCGCTGCTAAAAGAGTTTCCCTCTGAAGGACGGAAGCAGGAGTGTTGACTTTCAGTTTAAACAGTAAAAAAAAAAGGAAAAAAAAAAGCGTCAATTATCCGCAGCCTCAAAAACATTCAGCTTTTAAGGGAAACTCAAACTTGAGATCATGGCTTTTCTGTTTATTAACATTTGTCGTTGAATGTGGACGTAACTGTGAGACAGAGTCAATAACTGTAACAAACTACACCACTGTTTAACACTGGGTGTGGGAAAAAAAGTGGGAGTGAAAATATATTAATAGTTCAAAGTACATAAGTTATGTAAACTGATCTTATTGGGCCCATATAAGGACATCTTTCTTTGCTTTTCTATCCCTTGCAAAATCAACTTCTTCTACGGGTGCAGTTGTTAGTGCTTCTGCCCCAGAGCTTGAAGGGCCCTGGTTTGATCCCTACACGAGGACTGTGCAGTCTCCATGTACTCCCCGTGTCTGCATGGGGTTCCTCCAGCCCTGTGATCGACTGGATATTGGCCCAGGGTGAACCCCAGGGTGAACCCCACCACTCGCCCAGTGACAGCTGTACAGGCTCCAGCACCCAGCAACCCTGAGTGTATGGATAATGAATGAATAAACTTCTCATTCAAGGCATCTTTTGTTTTTTTGTTCTTCCTTATTTCTGTTGCAGAATAACTGAGACATTAAGAAGTGGCTAACAAACATCAGCTGGGGTTTCCAGGGGTTAAACACGAGTGTAGAAGAACAACAACATTGGGTTTGTAAAAGTCACAAACTGTGACTGGCTCTGCGGCTCATCCACAGATCACAAACCGAGCGTCTGTTGACCTTTAACGGCAGCCGAGCCGCAAACTGTAAGAGTCAGCAGCTCTGCGGGTTCAAAAACAGCAACAACTGAGCCTCAGATGGCAGAGTCACTGCTCCGTCTGCAAGCTAACTGCAGTGAGATTATACATATTGTGGATCGAAACTACTGCACAATATCGTCTCTTTAAATAGCTCACATCTTTATCTTAATATGTGTGGTATGTGCCATGTGTTTTGCCTTTTTTAACTTTATGTTACTGTTATCATTTCCCAGATCAACAAAGTACATTCTATTCTATTCTATTCTATGATCAAATCTAAGAAGCTGCAGACTTAGTTTTCTCTCACAGTTGTCAAGGGAAAGAAAACCTTTCATCATTCATGGTACTTAATATTTAGGATTAAAAAAACAGTTTAGTGCAGGGGTGTGAAACTCATTTTAGCCAGGGGCCACATGGAGGACAATCTATTCTCAAGTGGGTCGGACTGGTCAAATCATGATATATTAACTACTGTTAATGTACCTATTGTTCAATTCAACTCTGAAACCTGGTATCTTTTAGCTTTGCGAGCCGGATTAAACTTGTTTGTGGACCTCATCCAGCCTGCGCTCCTTCAGTTTGACACCCTTGCTTAAGGGGAATCACAGACACACAAGCTAAAATGTGAATTTTAATGTCATACAGAGGTAAAAAGATTACAGGAGGAAAGTCTGTTTGCAGAGTTGTGTATTTCAAGGTCAGGTCAGGGATTTCCCGTGCAAGGGAAATATCAATTCCTTTCCGTCTAAATCAGATAGACATTTCTATTTTCCAGTTTTGAGCAGGAATGCCGACATCTCTGAAAAAGCTGCACATTCATGTTTTGCATTCAAACATGTGTGTAACAAGCATTTTCTATTGGGAACAGAAGCACCGTCTATGAGACGGTCTGAGAAGAAGGCCGGCAATGTCCTGAGGTCTCCGCTCATGCTATGGCGATAATTTCATGGCTGCACGTGCACGAGGCAGGGCACCAACCCCTCACCAGGTTGTTGCTGCATCCATACAGGTCCACCAGCAATGGGCAGTTGACGTACTTGTCAACGACAGGGCAGGGATTGGCTGCAGGTTGGAAGAGATTTTTACAGCGTTACGAGTAGAATCTCCTTCATTGGTCCATTTTATTGGAAACTCCCAGATTAATTTAAATCCTTTCCGCCCTTACCACCCATGTCACTTATTATCCTTTATCACAGCACTGGACGCCCCAGTGGCAGAAAATATGAGCTACTTCCTAATTGACAAGAATTTATAATCGCTATATATTGACAGTTTTAGAATATAGGCTAGAAAAATAACCAAAATGGTCTGCAACGGATTGATGCAGCATCTGATTATTTCATATTTTGATACTTTTTTCACAGAAAAAATATATTGAAAGCAGGTACAGTATATAAAATTATTTATGATAATAATTTTGAATTTCTAAGCTCTATTTTTCATTCATTCATCATTTAGACTGCCTTATCCTGCAGTCAGGGTGGCGGAGGGTCCGGCTCCTCCCAGGGCTTCAAAAGATAATTACATTTTTCCCTCAAATTGCATTCTTCCCTCAAGTAGCCAACGGGTCAAAATTTAAAAGGTCAATCCACGTAAACTATTTGAGGGGAATGGGCCTTGAACCGTAGCTTTTTTTTTTTTTTCAAGATAAGAGACACTTACTACACAGGTTGTCATCACAGTTGTCGGGACAGGAAGCGCACGGAGGTCCAGCCTTGTAGGGAGGAAAATCTGCAAAGTTCCCTCTGCTCAGGGGACGAGAAAAGGCATCAGCGTTTGTTTGACACGATGGAAAACACTCTTGAGTCCTGGAGGGTGAAGGGAGGGAGGAGGGAGGGGCGGTTACGTACGCTCTGTAATAGTGACAGCTGTAGAAATAGATGTTTTTGGGACACAGTTTCATCCCGCACCCGACTTTGTAGGAGCTGTACCACACCACCTGGGGACGAAAAACATGCAGCTCCGCATCATTTTTGACCCTGAACCCTTGGATCGGAGAGCAGAAACGTCACTGCGGCTTTGAGAACGAGGACAAGCAAGTGAAATAAAAGAAAATTAAGTTTAGTTTACTCTAAATATCGTGGTAGACTTTTCAAAGGTTAGCTTTGGAACACTGGGAAAGAGGTTAGTCTTTGATAAAATCTTCATGACAAAGCCTTTCAACCTGCTGTTTTTACAACCACTTGAATAATCTGGCGTCTGTTTTAATCTGATAACAATGGGATTATTTTAGTAAATGTAAATGCACCCAGACATCATTGTTCGGTTTGGGGGGTTCTTGTCACCATGCCGACAGGTGGGAGATACCTGACTGTAGTGACTGACGACTTGGCCGTTGGTGGACCCGTTGGGATACAAGTAGTGTTGGACTTCGCTGTGCCAGGCGCTGATGACGTCGGTCCAGGAGACCGGCGAGGACGAGTAGAAGAGGTTCTCTCCCATCTGATATCCTATGCACGAGGAATAAATCACCGCCACGATTATTGCCGTTTGCAGAGTTCATCCTTAATATACCTGCAGATTAACCACTTTGGATGGAACACAATCATCAGAAGGCCTCTTAAGCACAATTAGTCTGGAGATAACAGATCCCACACGTGGCTATTTGTCATAAAGACACAGGACATAAGATGATAATCAGTGTCCATCAGTCACAGGGTCATGCACTTCATTAACAGAAGCCTGGGTTCCCCGGCAGTTCCCTCCCTCAGGACTGCTTCACAGGCTTTGCAGATAAAATGAACGCACAGCCAGTACGAGTGGTTTGACTCTGATTGGACGCGAATGTTCAGAAGAATATATTTGTGTAAATGAGGGACCCGAGTGGAACCGTAAGGGGACGGGGAGTGGAGATAACGAAGGTGGAGGATTTTAGGTACTCAGGTTTCAACGGTCCAGAGCATTGGGGAGGGTGGAGAAGAGGTGAAGAAACGTGTGCAAGCAAGTTGGAGCAGGTGGAGAAAAGTTTCGGGGGGCGGGAAAAGATTATCAACTAGAATGAGGAAAAAAAAAGGTGAAGATGATGGCGGAGACACTAATGATGTTGTCTGGTTAAGACACGCTCAGGAGAAGATATGAGGCAAAGCTGGAGGTAGCAGAGATGAAGAGGATGAGGTTCCCTTTGGGAGTGAGCAGGATGAGTCCATCTGAGGGATGGTCAGATGGTCTGGAGATAAAGTCGGACTGAGATGGTTTGGACATGCACAGAGGACGGATGGAGAGGAGGGTTATGGAAGGAGGGGAGAAAGACAGGAAGTTAGTTGGTGTGAGAGAAGAGGATGCAAGGGAGAGGGTTAGATGGAGGCAGATGATTGGCTGTGGCGACCCCTAAAGCAAGCCTCCAGGGGTGGGGAAGATGATTAAAACAGACAATCATTCAAGACTGTGCAAAAAATCTCCTTTCCAACAACATATTAGGATGTGTGAAATCCAGATGATGGACAAGGAAGTGAAACAGGAAAAGGAGGAGACTCACCGTCGATCAAGCGGGAAGTGGCTGGGCCATGTTCCAGAACACACCCGTCCACCCAGGCCTGAGCGCTAGCCGCCACCTTCTTGCTGTAACTCTGCGATTAGAACCATAAAGTCTCAGATGGAGCGCAGTGCGTCCAGGAATAGAACTAATTCCATTTTTCTGCAATATATGATGATTTTGCCGCTTTGCTTCGTTCAAATTGAACAGACCAAAAATGTCTGCTTTAATAAAAGATGACATCTTTCCCCTCAATCCCTGAAAAGAAGAACTTTTCATGTCTTTTTTGGAGGGGCATTTTTTACCCGCCTTCATTTCCATGCATCATTAAAATGTAAGTAGTTTGGAGAGGATCTCGTCCAAATGCGTTTTCTAGATAAGTGTCGGGGGGAGGCAAAAACCCGCCAATTCCTCCTTGTCTTTCTTTTAGTCGCAGTTCAGGCGTCCGCAGGAACAGAGATGAAATTAAAGAGGACAAAAAAGAAAAAAACAGGAAAACTTCAAGATGCCGTTCATGTGACAGACTTTTTGAAGGGTCTTTGAACTCACCACCTGCACACACCAACAGAGCTGCATCGCTCAAAGCTGGTTGCCTCCTCGTCCTTCAGATACTATTTTCCAAAGTATCTAGAACTTAACCGTCTTTAATTTTTTTAATATCTTTTAAGAGCCTTAATAATAATTATTGATTGTTCAGTTGTTTTGCTGCCATTTTGAAGGTACTTTTCAATATATTTCAGGGCATTTCTTGCATATCTTAAGTAATTTTCATCAGGAAAAGCTTTTCAAATTACTTACATTTGTCTTCTGAACTAATTTTATTTTCAGTTTTTTTTTAGGTGACATCCTGCTGATTTTTGGCCACATTTTCTAATATTCACATTATTTATTTTTGATTCAGGGGTGATTTGCTCTTATTAGATCGCCTCTTCTAATGGAGAGAAGGTTATGTCTGAAGCAGCACTGACCATTTTAAGCATGTCAGAGGCCGTGGGCTCCACCGCCCTCCTGAACTCATTGTGTATGTCCTCAATCTCATCCTGCACTGCTTTGTTGTCCGTGCACACGTCTGAGAAACACACACACACATCCTTAAGGTAAACAGAATTAGGAATGATATTTACCTTGATGGCTTAATATTCCCGCCCCCCAAAAAAAATCAGTCAGTATGCAGGTTTAATCACTCTGCGACGGCTCGATAAAACAAAAGACCAAGCGTCGCCGATCACCATGAATCCCTTAATCTCATAGGGAGCTTACCTTTCTGTGGACGGGCCATGTGGTGGCGTGCAGCGAATAGATTGGAAAAAAAAGAGAGAGAAAAAAAGGTCAAGTCAAGTGAAGTTTTCACTGCAGCGTTCCAGCAGTTGGATCACCGGCTGGATGCAATGCTAGATTTGGATCTGATGAATCCCAGTTGACAAAATTATGTCTTGGTTTGACTCCTACAAACCTCAATCCCATAATTAATAATCTAATTAATTATTAATTAATAATTAATAAAGGAGGAAACAAAGTCGATAGGGTTCTGGGATCACACCAGATCTCGGCATTATGACGAAATAACCGTCTCATCCGATCTCCTGTTTCTTTGATACACACCGAGGAGCTCCTAGGTGTGTTTCTGTGGAACCATCTTCAAACCTCAAACAGATTTAGGACCGTTCTTTTTGAGAAATAGTCACAGCTAGGCTAGCCCATAGTGTTGCTCCCACAGACTTGATATCCCATAATGCACTTCTCTCATTCCTCCCTCTCTTCCTATCCTGTCTGCATTTATGTCCCTTCATCAGTGCATGACAGGAACCTCATATCCTCTCCTGAGTGCCCGGGCTATCTCATTGTGCAGGTTCCCAGATGTTGTTATTTCTTTTATGAATAATAAGCAATTAACCCATAACTTCAGTTATTACCATGTAACTACCAGGGCAGAGGTATTAGTCGTAAGAGATCATTTGTACCTGTCCCTCCAAACCCTCATACCCCCTATGTCTCTACGTCACTCTCTCTCTCTCTCTCTCTCTCTTTCTACCCCAAGCGGTCGAGGCAGAAGACCGCCCGCACTGAGCTGGGAGTGTTTCCGTGCCACTGTTGCCAAGTGCTTCCTCATTGGGGGAATGTTGGGTTTCTGTAAATCATTATGAAGAGTGTGGAAAGGGCTCACGGGACCAAGCATCACTGAACTTTTCCTGATTTCATGATCACCGTCTCTTCTTCTTTTCCTTTCGGCTTTTCCCTTTTCAGGGGTCGCCACAGCGAATCAACCTCCTCCATCTAACCCTATTCTCTGCATCCTCCTCTCTCACATCAACTACTTTCATATCTTCTCTCACCGCATCCATAAATTTTCTCTTCAGTCCAATTCCAGCATCCGTCTACCAATATATTGACTATCCCTCCTCTGTACATGGCCGAACCATCTCAGTCTGGCTTCTCTGACCTTCTCTCCAAAACATCGAACATGAGCTGTCCCCCTGATGAACTCATTTCTGATCCTATCCATCCTCGTCACTCCCAAAGAGAACCTCAACATCTTCATCTCTGCTACCTCCAGCTCTGCCTCCTGTCTTTTGTTCAGTGCCACTGTCTCCAAACCATACAGCATTGCTGGTCTCACCACTGTTTTGTAAACCTTTCCTTTCATTCTAGATGAAATTCTTCTATCACAAAGAACGCCTGAAACTTTTCTCCACCCATTCC
The DNA here is from genome assembly GCA_901007705.1 of Fistularia tabacaria. Classification (NCBI taxonomy): domain Eukaryota; kingdom Metazoa; phylum Chordata; class Actinopteri; order Syngnathiformes; family Fistulariidae; genus Fistularia; species Fistularia tabacaria. Next base: position 66,812 of record CAAKHD010004903.1, read on the forward strand.
AACCTGCTTGAACCCGTTTCTTAACCTCTTTTCCTCTGGACTGTTGACCCTAAGTACTTGAAATCCTCCAACTTCTTGATCTCCACTCCCTGCAGCCTCACCATTCCACCCGGGTTCCTCTCATTCACACACATATATTCTGTCTTGCTGCAACTAACCTTCATTCCTCTCCTTTCTAGAGCATACCTCCACATCTCAAGAGTTTCCTCAACCTGTTCCCTGCTCTCACTACAGATCACAATGTCATCTGCAAACATCATGGTCCATGGAGATTCCTGTCTAACCTAATCTGTCAGCCTGTCCATCACCACTGC
>CAAKHD010004904.1:0-41649 GCA_901007705.1 Fistularia tabacaria
AGCTCAGTAAATATTATGATTTTCATTTTTACTCAAAAATGTGGCAAGTCTCTACAATGTGATTGAATCCTCATGACACACACACACACGGCTAAAATGGGAACCTACCAGAGCAAGTCAATTTCACACAGGCTCTGGGATGTGGGATTTTGTGGGTCTCTTTTCAGTGGAAAGCTACCAAATCTATTAGTGGTAGCTCTTTGTTCACTTCAGGAATTAACCAAGCAGTTTCTTAAAACAACATTATCGTGAAAGATATCATCAGGGTGAATGTTAATGTGCAGCTATAACTATTTCTAAGTATTATGATTTCCATTAGCATCTAACAGAATTAGTTTTTTCTTCACTTCCGATACTTTTCAGGAGTCTTGGCTGTTTGAGAATATTCATAATATAATAATTAGAGGCATTATACCCTAAAGATCTATATTTGACATCTTATCAAGACAAGTGGCAAATGTTGAAGTGTGAACTTTGCCAAGTGTGGCCAGAAGGGAAACAGTAACTTGTAAAACACTTTGATGGTTCCGAGGTACAAATCTGTATATTGTAGCTTTCAATCTAGTTGAAAAGCAAGTTTGTCATTTCAAAACTGTCCAAAAATAAACAAACAGGAATGTTCAGGAATGGAAGAAGGGACTCTGTGTGGGTGACAGAACAGAGTGAGTGACAGAACTGTTATCATGTGCAAAGAAAAAAAGCAACATAAAAGTACAGAGAAACACCTCAAACATGCCCAAACTGAATGGAAAAACTTCACAGAGTAACTGCAGTGGATTTTGGCATAAGCTGTCCCATTGCAGCAAGAGCTATTTTTACAGTAAATACCCATGAGAACAGAGGAGAACAGAACTGATTTGAGGCAAAGCCGCTCGCTCTCAACTCTGATCATTTCCTGTCTCTCCAAGTTCTTCATTTATTGAGTGTAACTGTAAAAAGTATAAAGCATCAAATTTCATGCTGATGAGTGTTCTGGACAACACAGGCTCTGTAGGAAAGGGGGTGTGGGGGGCAGTGACGGTAAGAGGGGGGTGCTGGCATTTGCGCAGAACATTTCCTTTACAATGAAAACAATCTAACCAACTGCAGCACTCAGAGGAATTCACCTCCCATCCCCCACACCCCGCCTCCCTTCCTCCACCACCACCATTACATTACCATATCAAAGCCCCGAGTTCAAAGCAAGTCTTCTCTTTCAAGAATGGAAGAGAGGCAGAGGGAGAGAGGGGGAGAGGACAACACCGAAGCAGTAGGAGTAGACCCAAGACCGAGTTTGCTTTTATCCCTGTTCAGTGTTCATGTATGTGTGCAAAAGAGACAGTGTGTGTATGTGGGTGTGCTGACAAGTGCATGTTAGTGAAAAAGACAGCATAAAATCTGTGAAGATTACTGATTGGGTCCTCCAAGAGCTCTGCTGAGGAGAAGTCAATTCAAATTCCTCAGACACATAATGGAGCTTGCAGGGGGTCTGATGGAGTCGCAGAGAAATACCAAAGCAGGTACTCCGTGTAGTTAGGGGGCACCATGTGGCAGATGGCCAACAGGAGCAGTCATGGCCAAAGATCTCTATATCTCGTAGTTGGCATTCTCACCTCAAGTATCAATTTATTGTTCAACTACCACAAAGCCTTTTGTTTTTCTGCTCAACTTAGTGTATGTCTACTCACAGATACCTTCGCCAGTTTGCAGGGAGGCTAAATGTGAAAATCAAAGTGAATGGCATTAGGGTAAATAAGACCACTGGTTGCCTGGGAAACTGTGTACCCTGCCCCACTCATGAAGCCCAAGCCATTTACTTTTCTCCAATCACTGGAGAGCAATAATATATTATTGACAGAGGCCCACAACAGGGAGAAGTGCAGCATTTTTAAATTGTATTTGAACAAGGGAGGTTTTTCTGTTCCGAGACTTTCAAGTCAAGAAAGAGAATGGCATATGGGAAAAAAAGAGAAGCGAAGAGAATTGCAAAGGGAGAATCAAAAAACCCACGCTATCTAAGACACCATAACCATCAATCTTCCATCCATTCTGGGCCTCCTTTAAAACAAACTGCTATCTGTCAGACAGCCAACTTGCAAAGTTAACAAGATGAGATGGGAATCATCTGATTGTTTTACTTTGAACACGTCCATTAACATAGAACAAATAGGAATATTTACATATTCAATATCTTTTCAACAGATCTGGTTTATTTGACATTCATCAATGTTTTTCACGCAGAGAGAATTGGGGCTTGTTAATGTTATCCAACAAGGTGTGTTTGAAAGAACGTACTTCACTGATACACAGTGTAATTAATTATATTTCTAAATCACTGTGCACTGTTTCAAAGTTACACTGAATTATTATAGCACTGACTGTGAAGCGATGACCTCTGTAGAGATAACGTTTGCCTGCTGTCAACTTGTGCATTAATTTTTCCTCTGGTTACTTCGTAGCGGCAACAGTAGATAGCGAATTGGCACTTTGTTCCCCTGCCTTAATACAGTAATAATTACTATTGTACCATCCATTCCATTGTAAAAGCCGATATACTGCCTCAACCCTCAAATGTTGACATTTTAAAAACAAAATTTGAAATGTAACAAAAAAGGTTCTTCGTATCTCAAGGCCTGCATTCAAGGCAGATGGCCGCACTCAACTGGGCTGGTTCTATTCCAGGTTTATACTTTTTCCTTTCCAACATTGCCAAGTGCTTACTCACACAGAAATACAGATACATAACATAAATACAAAGTGTAGTCTGGACATGCTCTGTATCGAAAGTGGTCTAAGATCAATTCTGTTATGAATAGGCAATGTATAAATAAAACTAAGTGAAACTGAGCAAAACCAAACATGTTTTATTTTGGCAGTTAGCTATTCCAGTGCTTCAAACCAATAATGAAGTTTATTTACTGATGTTTAATTAATTGTAAGTCCATATTGAGTTCTGACAGCAAAAATTGCAATAAGTTGGCCACTACAAAATGTGAGCAGAGACCAAAATTGGATTCAGTGAATGCTTGTGCTGAACAACATAACATACTTCAACCATAGAAATCGTTTTCACTAAAAATAAATCAGTTGCATTAAAAGTTCTCATGGAGGTTGAAAAAGTAACTTACTCCCAAGGTAAACATTATTGAAGCACAAATGCACAACATTCTAAGAGTAGGTCACAACCTGCATTGACAGGAGAATACGAAGAGACAGAGTGAAGTAGAAACTCACCTGTCTTTTCTTTGATCTCACAGAGAACGCTGAAGAGGGCTGGCTTCATTCTGTGACAGTTCAGGGCATGCTTCCTGTAAGAGAGAGGAGGGAATAAGAAGGGTAGAGAGCCACGGGGATTACAATGAGCGGAAGCTCCATCGTTCCATGTCTTTGCCTATTAAAATAGGTGGAGGGACTATTTGCAAAAAACATTTTAAATGTACAGCAACATGACCACATAGTTTAAATACATTTACGACAAGCCAACTCTTTTGGCTACAGGCAAAAACATCCCATTATCTGAGATAAACAAGACAATTCTAGATTGGATCCTCTGCTCTGTGGGCTTGGTAAAGTCGGCAAAATTCAAACTCATCACAACTGAACACCAGATTCCATCGTGAAGACACAGCAAACTTGTTTCTAACAGAAACACAGACTCCATGAAAATATATGGAGAGAGATCAAAATTAAGTTTTGGAGAAATTTTAATTCTCAAAAGGGTAAAGGACACAAAAAGATGTACAAGTATGCGGACACCATAATGTGATTGGAACGCCCTAAAATTTACCAACACACACATTACGGAATCTAGACATACACGCACGAATACAAACATATGCCCACCTCAATTTAAAGGTTTAAGTATTACATACCGTTAAACGGCAATGACAAAAGCAATACCCCAAATGATGCAGCACAGAGGTTTAACACTTCAAGGACCTGTATGTAGAAGTTAGGGGCATCTAAAACCCGCAGTATAGCCCCTGCTTCCTTTTTTGAGCACATCAGCGTTACCAGTGATTTCCTTAAGCTTAAATTACCTGTCAAGAGGACCAATGGTAACTGTATTCTTTTTTTTTACCAGTCACTACAATTTGAAAAAGGACAATCCAACAGCTATTTATATTTTCTGCTATCACCCGGTGACAAAGATTAACACTCCCTTGCCATTTTTGCTGTGCATTTATTATGATATGCAGTATGTCTAAATTTCGTTCCTAAAACTTCTCGAAGGAAAGAGTTTGTACATCAGTACTCTTCCTTCTCACAATTCATGCATTTAGAGTACTGTACTGAAGCTGCCATCACAAGAACACAATACTGTAGAATTATGGCTCTGCAAGAGAATTCTGTGAACTATGTCCATTTAAGTGAATTATTCCATGTAGGCTCTTTGAAAATTGACTGATTGAACACGTGGTTAAGGATTTTTTTCCATTGTGAAAAAATTAATAACACAGCAATCACTACAATACAAAATACATGTGCTAGGTGCATTTTTTTTATTGTGTTTAGTTCGGGAAAAATTTCCATCTCCATGGTTCAAAAATGTTATTTTGTGAACATTTAAATGGCCAAGATATAAACTGACTTACAACAGCGTAAGTTTTTTCACTGACTTAAGACTTCAAATCTGACACTATGTCCAGGTCCATCCACTTTGTATGCAACAACTTGTAATACCACATTGCTCCATTTGGGGATGGGGAACATGGCGGGAGAGCAGCCAGGCTATGGACGAAACTCAGCCACAGGAATTTCATTCTTTCAGTTGCTGACCATAGTTTGTACCCAAAGGTAATTGTTGCAATCCAAAACAAGTGGTACATTTTGAGTTTCACCTTTTGTGAGATGAACACAATGACTCTCTGGTGATATATAGCCCCATAGTAATATGGCATGTGAAATATCAAGCACTTGCTTGTTACCATCAGAGAAATTGGACCTTTGATGGAAATGTTTTGCCAAGTCAGCAAAAATGAATTAGCACATTGGTCCCTCACAGAACTATTTGTATTCACAAGTCAGCATACTAACAAAATGATGTTGCTAGTCACACACAGTAAGGAAATCTGACCACTGACAAGATCATCCATCTCTTAGGGCCATTGTTGACCAGTTGCAGAATGTCTCCTGTTAGAAAGTCAAATGCAAACAGACCAGTGTCCGTGCTAATCACTGCATCAATGTCAATGGGGTGAATTTACATACAAAGGCCCTTCAAATTAGCATAATACAGAACTCTATAGGGATATCAAACAAAGCTGTAGGATGTCATTCATGATCACAGCACCCATACCCTGTTAAAAAAATAAAACTTGAGATATTCTAATTTTTGAGGATAATAATCTTGTTAAAACATGATCATAGTGTCTAGTAAAAAAAAAAAACAACAAAAAAACATTTATACAGTGTACCAAATTTCATATTTGACACCTTATTCAAACAAGCTAAACCAGCCACGTGTGTGTGTGTATATATATATATATATATATATATATCTTCCTGAGATATATAAAAGCAGGTGGGAAATATATCACTACTAGTATTGCCGTAATTTGTTAATAAATATCTCATCATATTCTTTAAAAACAAGACATTCGTAATTGATGCACTGGCTCAAGGATTTCACACTGCTAAAATTTGATATCACTGCATGTAAAAAGCATTCATTAGCTTGGCGGTACCTCTGCATTTCAACTATTTATTCAACTTTACGGTAAATATGTGGCCAGCATATTAATGGCAACCCTGGCAAATAAAACACACTTCCAAATATTGTATGGAGTTCTTCCAGATCGTTTTGCAGCAAGATGTTTAATGTAACTGATAAGGTGAAGCATACAAACATTTAAGTGGAAAAGAAAATAAAGTACAGGGCCTTTGATGGCAATCAAATCATGGTAATGAAAATACAAAAAAAGTCAATTGAGAAAACAAAAAAAACAACAAAAAAAAAAACACAGAGGAACAGTTCACGCCCAAATTAAAAGATCAAAAGAAACATATTTCTTCTTGCCTGCAATGCTATTTATTTTTCTTGACTGTTCTTGTATGACTTTCAGAATTTTAGACACATCAACTGCAGAAAAGACTGCGTTATCTTGAGAAAAAAAAGGAAAAAGTTTGTATTTACCATGCAAGTAAAATTCGAGAACTCATACCAAAACTAGCTGGGTGGATAAATGACTCAATGGGCAAGAGGGATCATATGTTTGTTTATTTGTTTTTATTTTGGGGTGAACAAGTCTTTGAAGTACAACCACACATGAATATGATTTGGCTACACCTGACCTCAACACCAATTCCAGTTGTGAATGTCCACCACAGAATTAATGAAGGGACTATGGGGACTAGCAAATAGTAGGTCTAGTGTCTCAAGAGACTCCTCCTTGGTGAGGAAATTGAGGCAGAATGAAGCAAGGAGTTATGCATCTGACATTCAATGTATCACTTGTCCACCAATTCTGTCACTGCTGGATTTGAGTTGGGGGAGGGCTGCCTTCAGCATGGAGGGTATGAGCAGGAGGGGGAGAAGGAGGTGCTCATGCGGTCCTGTACTGACCTGTGCTGGAAGTTGAGTGGCAGGCCACCCCCTGCCATGCCCCCCCCTGCTCTCCCTCCCTCTGTGGGGTCGTCTGATCCACCCCAATGCGCCGGCGAATCCTCTGGCCAGCATCTAAACATATGGCGACAGGGTGAGAGGATGAGGGCGCATGGTGTGCAGGAAGCATACTCCGCAGCACCAGGTCCTTGCGCTGCCCTGACCACTCCCCGTCCCAACACACTGCCACCCTATACAGCAAGTGTGTCATGGGAACATGTGAGCCATCTCACTTGTAAATAGGTGGAGAGAAAGCTTGATCCAATATCAATCATCTTGATCAAACTAAGGTATGGTGTTTTTGACCCTTGAACTGACCAGACACAGTTGCAGGCTGACTATTGCAATTAACAAAACCTATTAGTGACCACAGGTTTTAGCAGTCCTGAAGTGGAACCTCGTAACTTGTGGTCTTTTTACCAAAGGTAAACCTTTGAATGACATTGGCAGGTAGCTGAATGATCTTTCACATAGTGGAACCCAGGCTGTCAGCACTCAAGAAACAACAACAAAGGTTTAGTGAATAAATATATTTACCACTTCAATACATTTTTCTGATTAACGGTGGATTTAAACTGTGCGTGCTCATGGTATCACATTCCCCGGACCAGAGTGGGCTGCATTCTTCAACATATTTATCCTATCCACGTATGGCTTATAGGGGACGGGCTTTGAGTGGGAGTTTCGATCAATACCATCATAAGACAAGGACACCTCTGGCACTTCAAGGTATCCACACCTTTAATTAGCTCTCAGGATAGCATTTCCAACAATATTGCCGCCCCTTGAAATCCACGGAAATGCTAATTGTGTTTTTGATTCAATATAGTATTTAAGAATCAATCAAACATAGGAAAGGGAAAAAGAAATGAACAAGAAATACTCTTCAGCAAAAAAATAATCCAGAGCATCAAATATTTGCGACATGGCTTGATTAAGTCTTCAAACTTGTGCTGAAGAAAAGTAATATCCTAGTGCTGGCTGGCGGTGTAGCATCATCCCTCCCCCTCACCACCACCTCATTAATAGAAACTCGATTTGCGGACAGCTGCACTCGCGTACACATTATAGGAGAATTGATTGCACCCAGCACACAATGAAAAGGATGAACACCAGGGAGGGAGGGAGTGAAAGAGGAGTGAATTAATTAAGAGAACCAGGTGGTCAAATGTTGGGTGGAAAATCACTAGCTAATGACACATCACACAGTGGCCACAGTCTTGCAGTGGACGGTTTTCTATTGTTGAAAATACTGACGCTTCATCTGAAACTGACCTTATGGTCTTTGGGCCACATGGCAGATGAGCGATAGCGATTCGCTCACTGCAACGCATATTCCCTTCAACAATCCAACGCCGACCTGCCCCTAACACAAACATTAAGTGACGAGTCATATGAATGAATGGCTGCTGTCATCGAAGGCAGCTCCGGGCTGATGAGTAACCCTTACCTTAATCTAGGCCCTCATTTGCATTTCATTACTAATGTTGACGGCTTTCGTACGGCGTTTCTTGGTAATTACAGACGTTTAATTAGGCAACACGACATATGTAATAGGACTTTGAGGAGGTACATGATAGATTATAGGGGAACTTGAATTCCCCCCTCCCTCCCCCCATTCGAGGAGCGTTAACTTTTGAAATATGCATCTCCTTGGGAAGCATTTTGACTTCTGTTGACAAACACATCAACAGTTTTCAAAGAAAAAGACACTAAAGTAGTTTGTTTAACTTGGATTTTGAGTTCACCTGCGCCAATATCGAGTTTCAACGAACGACAGTATTGAACGATGAGAGACGTTTTTGTCTTTGCAGCGGTTTGCTGGAAAGTCTTGGAATATCAAAACCACAGCTTCCTAATGCGATAAGATGTTAAGCAAGAATAACTGAACAGAAGTCTCCACCGGTTTCTTAAGCTACATGATGCGGGTACTATTTTCTCAATTAAAACTTTACTACTCATTTGATTAATAAAGTAGGTGCAATGAACGTAAGCTCTTTAACCGCGTGAAACAAAAAAAACTGCTTACAAATCACTGAATAATAAAATGCAATTTGCGATTGAGAGCATTCTGTTTTTATTACACCACAGCAGTGCTGTGATGTGGTTGTTGTTACTAAAACTTCATCGTGTAGCTACAAATATAAGCTTACAAGCTACATGAAAATAAAGTAAAAAGTAATATTTTTTCAAATTGTGCATTAACGTCAGGCTAAGTTTCAGATAACTGGTGAAAATCCACGAGCAAAAATAACGCACACCGCACTTTAGCTTAGCCATCATCTCGGGAAAATGGCTCTTCGCCCCTCTTACCTGGCCTGTGCTTCGTCCAAGCTCTCGTCGGTGATGGCCATTATTTGCTGTAGGATATCTCCTATGTCTTGCTGAGGCTGACCGAGAGATTGCTGTTTCCTCACCGAGTCTGGGTCGCCGACATCGGCTGGTTGTAGTCCACCCATTCCGGTGAGACCCGTCATCATCCTTGTCTGGTCATCCATACTTTCAAAGGAAACTCGCCGTTTTCCTTTTTCGAAGAATACACAAATAGCTAGCCTATTAGCTAGCCAGCAAACTATTTTCCACGACAAATCATGCACCGCTTTTTATCGAAACCGACAGCGACTGTTCGCAAACAGTAAATGGCCGTTGTCATCAAACAAATCGCACATATACGCGACGGATTCGCCTGCTTTTTTTGACCACAAGTCAATAAACGCGGTCAGGCTAATGTTAGCTAACCACCGAGTGAAAAGCAGCTAGGTTAGTAGCTGTAACCCAGCAGCAAAGCAGCAGGGACACACATGCACGGACTGTGTGAGCTTGCCAACAGCGCCTCGTACATTTTGAAAAAAAACGAGAATTAAAAACGAAGTCTCAACAATAGACAAGCACTCTTGCCTTCGAATGAAATTTGCCAAGTCTAATAAGAAAGAGGACGCGGTCGAAGCGACTTATCTCACGGACTGTCTTAGCTCCAATCAGAAATCCCCTACCAAAACAGACTAGGGTTTGCCATTGTTGTTGCCGTCGCGCAAGTACGTGGGATGTTCTGGGCTGCGCTTCGCGTTGACCATTGAACTCAACGCGACGCGAGCCTGAGGGTGGGTTCGCCCGTGGGCTCCCGTGGAAAACACGGCTATTAAATGCGGGCGACAGTTAACGGGATTCTTTTTTTTTTTCTGGTGGGGTTGGGGGGGGGGGGCGTCTCTGAATAAATATGCCCGAGACGCGGCACTCCGTTGACTGCAATATTTCTGCAAGTGACACGGCTCTCCTCAAAGGTGATACAGCCACTTACGTCATCACTGGCATTTCTTTTGCATTCATTTTTAATTAATAACGGATCTGATTGTGCTAAATGACACGTTTTTAGGGTGAACGCAGACATTTTTTTTAAAAGATCATGTCAATGTAATTTTATTCGTCAATAATTTACATAGTGAAATACCAGAAGAATGAAAAAAAAATAGCAATGTACTTTCAACTAAAGGTGGTGCACAAGATTCAATTCAAAACACATTATACTTCTGCATCGATCTAAAAAAATATCCTTAAATGATATTTGGTAACACGAAAGGAACATCCGGATTAACCTAGGACAATTTGCTCTCGCTCAGTGCTGCCGAACTGAAGAAATATAATAAAAACCAGTCTCTCTGAGACTTTGTCATTTCATTAAAATGTATTGATGTCAATCTCTGTGGTTAAATTGTAAAAATGCTACATTAAATGCAGCATCTGCTTTCGAGGCAAAACAGTTCCTGGGATATTACTGTGTCCTGAAACTTACAAGAAAGAAATATCCCATCAGTTTTCAGTATGAAAATGTTGACAGCACAGATTGAAAACAAGTGTCCTTGTTTTGTGCAAACGGGGCAATTCTGCTGCAGTTTATCACTCAGATCAGAGAGACAGCTTTCCAAGACGAATGGCTGGTTGAATGGATGTGGAGAAAAGCTGCAACCAGCCTAGCTGTACTACGAAGAGATGATGGGTGTGCATAAGCTAGTGAGACCAAACTGGCAGTGGTTTATGCTGACTCTTCACACGCCCATCTACTACAATCTGTAGCTAATCAATCTAAAGTTGGAGACAACTAGAATAGAGAATACAGTAATCCTTAACAGTAATAATTCTTTGCATGTGCATTTAATGAAAGTCACAATTCAAGCGTCTTGACGGTTCCACCAAAGTTACAACCTGCCCTGCAATTTTTCCTAAGTTCAAGGTTGAAATAACCACATTGCGTATGTAATAGGAAGGGGGGAAAGAGAGGAAAAAAAAAAAAAAAAAATCAATTTCTAGATAATCTACAAACAAGAAACAGGGAGAGCCTGGTCACACCCAAGCACCTTTATACAAACGTGCAAACACTTCACCTCTAAATAGGTCACTCGGGTTGTTTAAAGAGTTTGTCTAGCAAATTCAGAAGAGAAAAGCTGCAGGGATTACCATTTAATACCAAAGTAATTGCATTTCGCTGTCAAGAAACATCTTTCTTCAAAGTAAAGAGACGACAGTGTCTTTGTTAACTTCTTCATGTTTTATTGTTCGTGATTCATTTAAGGATCATTTCTGTGAAACTTCTATTCATTTGGATGCTCAGGCTGCCCTCTTCTCACCCCACAAGCATCAAGCCTCATTTTCATCTAAATAAGAATCGATCTCTCCCGCTGTGCACCATCCTCCTTTTACACACAACTCTCACGGTCACAACCCCACTTGTCTTCTCTCTGCTTGTCCCTATGCTCTCTCGTCACTCCCTCGAATAAAATCTCAAGGTAATTTCACCATACTTCAGGGCATAGATCATAACTGCAAAAGCCACAAAGATATCCAGTTGTAATCATCGTTTACGATGAGAGATATTTCTATCTGCTCTGATGACATAACTTGTGTAGCGCCATTAACGACAAAAAAGGGTTTGATAGATAAGAGTGATAGCAAACAAAGCTTTGACTGACTGGTACAATGTCAAAGCTTCGTTCTGCATCAGTGACCCAGCCAAATGCAAGAGATGGGGGTGAGTCACTGTGGGGGGAGGGGCCTCCTCCTGAATGGTCAGGGGACACTGATGAAGTGAAATAGATGCAGCACCAAAAAGAGGCTAAATGTGACAGAGGATGAGAATGGACAAGAAATTGGAAGTAAACCGAAGAGTCCAAAAACAACAGTGGGAACATTCAGTCACATTGCTTCTTATTTGGATTAGATTTTCCAGCTTTAATGAATTCCAATTAACTGATGAAAGGATAATGTTTATTTTTTTAAGATGCTATCTTGTATGCTTAAAAGGTTTATCACTTTCAAGAAACGCTTCACAGGACTTTTGGAGTATTGTAGGAAACTGAGTCGAAGAGGCACTTAACATATGCATAAAAACGTAAAATCCCATCTGATAATTACTCCTGAACAATTAAGCACAAGAGATACCCAGGTGAGATAATGTGTTAAAAGAGTGGCATTTTGTTTTTTATATACATAGCCAGCATTAGTATTTTTAAAATACTGGCCCTACGTCATCAAACATTTGTCCATCTCTCAATTTCTGTCAGGTGCCAGTCCAAACTTCCCTGCTGTCAACTGTTTCTACAGGGGGAGACTGCATTTAATTAAGTCGTGACAAAAAAATGTACCCCATTACTCATCAAGCTTGTAAAAGTTATATAGCTCACCACTGCCACCTGCTGGTTGTTTTCTTGGACTACTTCAACTAGACATTGTGTTTGTGGCACCTCCTCACTTTACAGTGATAAGACCACATACTCTGGGCAAAGAAACAAACAAGTTTTCCTATCAGAACGCAAATACATCAAGAAATACATGTCATGTTTGGCCATGTAAAAAAAACAAAACAAGGTATCTTAAGTGTTCCTTTCTCATTCTTTACACCAGCAAAAGTGGTCATGCCTTTGTGGCTGGTAAAGATCCCATCATTAGATCGCAAATGACATCAGGGGAGACATCCTGGAATCCTGCCTCAGCAGCTGGCAAGAAAAGTAACCAGTTAATTAATTTCAATCTCAGTAGCCGGTCAAAAAACATTCCACAGATAGGAGTCAAGTAAAAAATGTATAATTACCCAAGTTGCCACTGGTCTTCTTCACCACTAATTGTGACTGCTCCTTGATAGACAGAAGTTCTCTCACCATCTTGCACTGAGTGTCCATCTAAGGATAAAAGTACATAAAGAAAGCCAGATGAAAAGAAAAGTATTGACTCAAGATTTATAGTTGGATCTATTTATCGTTGCATTGTGGAATGAACATAAACGATGTACATTTTCTTAGCTTAGGTATGGAAAACAATCTTAAAAATCTGCTGGAGACTCATTGTAGCTTTCTTTCCTCTCCAGTCTCTTAATTACACATATTGGCCTCACACATAAAGATTTCAGCCTCAAAAATACTTTTTAAAAAATAAGGCTCTACTGTCCATATTCTGGTTAAAAGTAGGAGTAATTTATATCACTATTGAATCTATAACACATGATCTGTAACCCTGTTAAGCAAAAACAAAAAAACCTCATTGGTCAACCATACACTTGCCCTTATACACACACACACACCGCTATATGCTCATTCAAGCGATATTAAGTGACAAAGCTGCAAAAGCGTATGTCAAAAACTTCACCCAATGCAATAATTATTTTGGACCGACCCTCAATAGCAGTGGACATGTAACAGATTATTTCTGTCTGGACTCCTTAACAGCTGATAGGAGTTAAGAATCATGTACTACCTTAAAACAATCAATTACATTTGACAGTTTACATTTTCAATTTGCCCATGTTTAGTTTGCACTCATTGCTGACCATTACACAATTGACATTGAACTGGTGCATAGTTCTATCTGTATAGTTTACATTTCGATTGTTTCTTTCACATGCTGCCTTTTCAAACATCTTTTATTGAGTATTATTGTGTAATTATTTTATACCAAGACAGTTTACCATTCACTGTGGACAGCAAAGAAAGTTTCATTGTACAGGGAAACAAGTTCTCTTATCAAGCACAGGGCAATTAATACTGTGTCATGAATATTATACATAAAATACTTATATCAGACACAACAGTCACATTGATATTGAGCACAGTTTTGCTATGGAAGAGGCATCTTACTTTATATATTTTGTTTTTGTTAATCAAGTGTGTAACATCTCACATTTTCAAGCTTTGGCTAGAAAAGTACATTTGTAATATTATCTAGTGAATTTCATACATACAATCAATGTCATGGTGTGGAGCACTGGTTGTTGTTTGCAGAGCAGACTGTGGTAGTCAGGTTTACTCTGAATGAACTGGAACTGTGAGGATTGGGCCATAGTTGTGGCATCTAATACAACACTCTTACGACCCTCTGCCACTTTCCTGTAACAAACAAACAATTTCATACATATATAATCAAGACTGAAAGTTCAGAAACACTGATAATGCACTGTTTCCTTTCGTGCAAATGACCTGAGCTCACCTTTCCCATTCCTCAGCCTTACTCCGATGTTTGTTTAGAAGTGCTTCCCAAGATTCACTCTCAGCCCGAAGGCTAAAACAAATAACAGGCTGGTAAACATAAGGAACCCTTATGGTGAAGGTATCATCATCTTTATCTGGACTTGATTTCTCATTATTATTGTTGTAAGGTTTGAAGTTATGTTTTCATGCATAGACTGTTTTGTAAAATTCGAAATAAACCGGCCATATTATGATTAGCATACCTGTTAATGGCCTCAATTTTTCCCAAGTCTTTTGAAGGTGCATGATCCATCAGTCTGAAGGAAAATACCACATGGAGGATGAAATGACAAAGCACCAGTTTAGAGGAAACAAATGTCAAAAATAACAAACTACAAACTAAATAAACACATGTTACCTACCTTGCTGAGAGTTGATGACTCTCCAGCTCATCCGATATGCTTTTGGCAACAGAACACCATTCTTTCTTTATGTTCTCAACTGCAACACAAGACACAACGATGATAAGAATGCATAATCTGCAAGGTGTTTGCTTTAAAATATAACCTATAAAACAAGACAAAACTATGCATTTACCAATTTAAGCATTAGAGGCACTTACCTTGTTTTTGAAAAAACTTTGGTGAGATATCTGACACTGATTGGAGTGAATCCTGAAGTCTCTCCATTGCCAACTTCAAAAGAAAACAATAATTAAGACTGTGGGTCAGAGACCTTTAGTTTTCCCCTACCCTTTTCTACATGTACCCATCAATAACTCATAGCTTAGTTTAACTTGAAACCACAGTTGTTTTGCCATTTTCTCATTTTTTAGCAAAAAAAAAAAAAAAAGAGGTGCTTGGTCTTGAGTGTGCTTCAAACCTCTCTTTAAAACTTGCTTTCGCAGCCAAATTTTCAGGTCAAAAATGGTTCACAATTGGCAACTCTGTCTTGTTGTGACACCCAATCAAAAGGGGAGTGGAGTTACGGCACAGTGGAAATCCCCAAATTAGACAGCTGCGGCATGTTTGAGATAATGCTGAGGCACTGGTGTGAAAAATATACACTACTGATACATAAAACACCTGCCATAATGCAACTGCAGATTCAAATTAAGCACAGATTTTTAAAAATTGTTATTCCTACAAAAAGCAGAAATTTAAAGAGCCCACATGTCTTTATGGTGGGAGTTGAGACACCTCAGGGGTTAGCCTGGAGGGTCTCAAATGAGGTTAGATTGCAACTAAACATAGGAATCCAACTTTGACAAATACTTGGGCAGGTTATATACAAATATCTTGGCTGGAGCTGTTATTTACTAAACTTACCCTCATCGAGGCCTCCATCAGTTTTTCCAGTCTCTCTTGTTGCGATAAAGATGTGCTTATGCTCCTGCACAATTCTAAAGAAGAAACACCCCACGAATATTGAAGGACTCTGACAGCAAAGTGAAAACAAAGGGGTGAGAAATTCTTTAAACTCACTCTGATAGGGGGTGGGAAGTGCCGGCAGAGAGCGCCGGGTGATGGTGGCTCTCCTCCAAGATTTTCTCCGGTCACTGAGGCAGACCAACGGACTTCGGCGGCCCTCCGTGTTTTCTGACGGCACCTCCTGTTTGTCCATCTCTGGCTGTCCTCCGGCATCTGGCTCCTGTGCGGTCGGCGGCGAATTGTCGGTCCGGGGAGATTTGTGTGGAGGGACTGCGGTTGGGCTTGTAGAGGAACGCCTTTTAGATGATATGTTCAACGAGCTGACCTGGAGAAGGGATGCAGTACAATGGTGAAGACCATTGTTGAGCAAGCGTAGTAGGTGGTATAGACGAAACGCTAACGTCTTAATTATCAGTTGTTATTGTTGGCTGTCGTTACCTCTTCGGTGGCTTCAGCAGCATATGTGCAACTAAAAGGCAATATTACACAGACAATTAGAAATCACTCAGATCACAACAGACGAAAACTACAAATTTATTGTTTTGTTTTGTTAGTGGTCATTCAGTGACAAGTTTTTAGCTAATGTTGCATTGAAACAGCACGCCAACCACAATTATCTTCAGATGGGCGCCAAAGCTAGAACTATATAGCCAAGCCCTTTTTAGTAATGCAACACGCTTAGTGCAAATTCTATCTATCAGGTTATCCGAACGGTCAAGTTTAGATACAAACCCATCTTGTACGGGGGTCGAATGTTTCTCCGCCATTTTTCTTTTAAAAATATTTTCTACTCAGCGCGCGCTCAACGAGCCAATCCCCTTTAGGCAACAGCGCATTGTGGGAAATGTAGTCTTACTGAAGCACGCCCGTGACGCCATGAACAAAATGTAGTCGCATGTCGTCGTCAGTGACCGACGCCGCATTTCAGGGTTTAACAGGAACTGTCCTATTCATGCACTTTGTGTATCATTACTAGTCAGGTGAAAAATTTCAAGCACGTATCTTAAGAAATGACCGAATCATTATGACCTCAAGGACAAACTCAAGCAATGGCGTCCCTAGTTGTTTGAAATGTTTACTTCAAAGACATGTACTTTTGAAGTTGAGATTTTTGCAAGAGGAACGTCTGAAGGACCCCTAGGTAAATCCTTCTCATTGCCTCCCGAGAGAAATTGATCACTTTTGCATGATCCTGTTTAGTAAATAGATTATAAATATATTATGTATATATTCAGATTTCTCTAGACTCACTGCTGATGGGAAATAATCCGATTTCCAAGACTATTATTTTGAAAGCATCTCTTATCATCTTTGCTCAAATGTGAATGTTTTTCTGTTGGCCCATCCTAAGAATTAATGTGTCCGGTGATTGAAGTTATAACTGAAAAATACATATTAAATTGTTTCATGGTCCTTCAACATCTCTATTATTACTGCACATACAGCTCAGGAACTAATTTTCTGTTCAACGGACTAGATTCCTCTTTTGGGTTTTTGTTGTACAAACCCTAAAGTAAGTAAGAATGACTTGGCAGCAATAATAAAGGGGCAGTTTCCTTTCATTAAACAGATGTTTATGCAAGACCAAAAAGGAAATATTAATCATCGCTCAAGCTTGTTGTATTCCAAATGATTTGTATGTTAAAATGATACTTTGATAGTATGTGATCACTCTTTGTCTGGTCAAACATCAGATCATAATGTCTTGCCGTGACTTCATGAATTCTGCTTATAAATTGTTTTGTTTTTTTCATTAGCAGTCTCTTTCAGTAGTGTGTATGCACACAAGCTTATTTTTTGTTTTGATTACTTTTCTTGCCAGCAATAAGCAATATAAAAAGTGTCAAACAGTGAGCTGTTCTCTGTACATGTAAAAATAAATAAAATGAAATGGTATTTTACCCCTAATGTGTGGGGGTTGCTTTAAGATAAAAAGAGCTCGGTTACACAATTTCTCTCATCAATATTATCACAATAAAACTATTTGACTTACCTTTTTCTAAAAAATAAGTTATCAGCTGGAAATATGCAGGTGATTAATGTGCAGACACATCTGTTCTTTCAGCTGACAAAACATTTCCAACACTTCATGCGCTGTTTCTGGGAGTCTTTTTTTATACATCTGTTAAGAGATATTTTTCACTTTTTACAAAATCAAGGAACATAATCAAAAAATATCAACAAACACTTTGAATTCTCTTGGAGAATGCCCCCTTGTGTGCCTGTATTTTTCACTTTTGTTAGCACACAATCTTGCACTCCGCTCAATACTGCTGTCTTCATGGCCTTGTGTAGCAGCGGGGCAGGGAAGGATAGGAGGGAGGAAAGTTGGAAAAATGGAATAAGTTACAGGAAAAAGAATCTAGAACTGGAGTTGGTTAGAAGACAGAAAGGGATTGGTTGGAGGGAGCTGAAGAAGATGAGAGAAGGGAAAACATGTAGTTTATGAACTACACGCCATGACTATCTCAGCTGTCTTGTTTCACAACAGCTTCAATTCTCTTCTTTTCTCAAAAGTCTTCTCTCCCTTTACAGTTTGGTTGATAAGGGCAGCGGGTGCTGTTGGCACTGAGTTCAAGAAGGCAGCCTTAGTGTTCCTTTGCCAAGCAGGAATTGCAGAACACGGTCCACCAGCAGAGCTGCGACAAAGTCCACGACCAACACCTGGGCTATAACTAACTTGAACTGCAAAGAAGCAAAAGGGATGGTGATTATAAATGTAAAGTTATCACAAGGATACAAGACATGTAAAAATTCATTAGTTCAGTTCATCAGTTCACCTCTGTTGGAATATCTACGAGGGCAAACTGTTCATTGAATTCTGGTGAAGATCCTGTGAGGAGTCCCACAATGGCTAAACCAGACAGAGCGATACTCCATAGCAATGGCCTGTTCTCACTGAGAGACTCCATGAAAGGGTGACCCTAATCAACACAAGAAGAAATGCAATAATTGTATTTATACTGTGAAATAAGATCGAAGAAAAAAAAACCTATTACCGTCAAGCATAAGCACCTTGTAGTTAATGGCGAATGTAGCCATCTGCATAGCCATAGACATTATGTACACAGTGCTGTTGATTAGACTGGGTTCAAACTCTTTGTACAGGTCAACAAATTGCTCCTCTCTGCAACAGAAAAAAAGGACAGAAGGAGAAATGCGATGTTTTACTTTGCAAAGGGGTGCTCCTTGTAACTCTATTCCCAACCCGGCTTACCTGGGAGGACTTCTGGTTTGTGCCTCTTTGTAAAGATACACCAGACTACAGAAGTGGACAGCGAACTGCAGCAGCACAGTCAATACGGTATAAAGATTGAAGATGTTTGGTAAGGGCCGCTCCCGAGACAATGTTTTAAGAGGCTGCATAGACAAGGAGAAGTTGGATGTAATTGTGAACAACAGACATGCAAGGGAGTGTAATCCAAAAATTAGAAATTAGAGGAGTAAATTGATGGACTTTTGAATCAACAGAATTTTCACCTTTGACCTAGAGATAAAGAGAAAGCATCCAGCCAAAAGCAGTCCCTGCAGGGTGGCCTGGAAGTCACTGAATTTTACCCCTTCAAGGTAGAGTACAGACTGGCTATAGGCTAGAACCAGAGCATTTAGAGCAAGGATCTTGAACATCTGTAGCGTAGTGACCAGAGTGCAGCGACCTTGCTTTATTACATGACAGACTGGATGGGAAAAAAAAACAACACAGGATAAATAAAATGTGTCAGAAATGGGGAAAAAAAAGGTTCGGTCCCAGATTGACTTTTTATATAGCTCTGACTTACTGCACTGTATAGAGGAGAGCTTTGAGGTGAATGGGGCAGCGATGGAGGCGTCACCCAGTTTTACTATTTGTACTTGATCTTCTTCAAGCTCCCGCAAGACTTGGCTCATTCTCTCCTGTCAAAAAATACATCTTTATGTTTTAGCAAAAGCATCTTGTAGCTTGATGATCTCAAACACGTGTAGCAATTCAGAACAACAGTTAAGGTACCAAGACAATAATGCATTGCGGGGTTGGATGAAATCCAGAAACATGATACTCCCACAGTTAAGTAATGTGTTGTGATGTTATTGACTTTTTAGCCGGAAAGCAATTCTAGGAAATATAAATGATCAATTAATGAGGTGATTCCTCAGGGTTTTTGCAACAAAAAAATATTTTTAATGGTTTTAAGACTGATGACCTTCTTAACCATGTTTCCTTCTAGTTCACATATGTCAAAGTCAAGGCCCGCGGGCCAGATCCGGCCCACAAATTAATTACCTATGGCCCCCTGGATGATATTTAATTACTATTAGAACCGACCCGCAGGCCCGTGTATTGCACGCACCAACACTACATTCCCCACAATGCAACGATAGCCCGCGAAGTAGCTGCAGCGCGCACAAGCGGCTTCATTATTCATCAGCAGTCAGAGCAGAGATCAACTTTCAGCTACCCCTCCTCAAAAATTGCTAAACATAAGGTGGACGCTGAGAACACGGGGTTTCAAGCCAGGTGGGAGGCAGAGTTCATTTTCACGGAGGTAAAAGGCAAAGCTGTGTGTGGAGAAAGTTTGGCTGTAATGAAAGAATATAATCTTAGGAGGCGCTATCAAACATTTCTGACAGATCCATAAGAAAATATTGCTTTATTCATTTAATCATTAAATAATATACACTGTGTTAGGTCTTGGTTCAATAGGCTATGGGCAATAATTTCAATAGGTTTTAATAAACATTGAACCAGTCCGGCCCTCGGCTTGTAGCAAATTTGTTTTTTTGGCCCTCGGTGTATTTGACTTTGACATCCCTGTTCTAGATATATTGGTACAAGAAGTAAACCAACACTTTAATGTTCTACTTGGTAGGAGTAAAAAAAAAAAAACAACCCAAACATATATGGTATATTCACTGCACATTGAGAAAAAGTTGGAATTTAAGTTCCCTTGAAACTACACACATACCTTTTGTGCTGCAAGTTGTTCTTCTCTGTGGGCCATTACCCTTTGCCTAGCTGCCCTAGAGCTCAGTTTGCTTCCAGAACTGACAGGCGGTGAAGGTCTAGAATCTACTGAGGACCCCTCCTTCTCTTTCCCCCGTTTCTTTTTTTCAGGCATGTGCTCAGGGGCATTAGCTAACAAAGCTACACCTGAAAAATAACACATGTTGTGTTGTGTGCTACATTCGGCTTTTGCGGTTGCACAGCATGATGACATATAAATAAATAGTATTCCTTACCTATGTGGGCATGTTTAAGAGCTCCAACATCATTTGTACCATCACCACACATTAACGTCACATAGCCCAGCCCCTTCAAACTGGTGATGACAAATTCCTGAAACACAAAGACAAACATCCTGATACCTTTACATATCCTGACAGTATATACATTTAATCTAGATGTGTCTTTCAGATTATAACTGTCCGTCCAAATCATGTCCTATGTGTTCATTTCAAAAAAATCCCATTTACCAGGTTTTGCTAAATTTACAAATTAGAGAGGGTGTTGATAGAGCTGCTTTATGATGATCATTTTCAAAAGCCAAAGCGGACTTCCATTGCTGTTCGAAGATCTACCTTTTGTTTCGGGCTAACACGGGCAAACACTCCAATGTGAGGCAAGAGGGTGTGGAGTAGATGCTGGTCACAGCAAAGTCGTGCAAGCCCCTCCCCTGTCACGCACAGGTCGAACTGACGAACCAAGGAAGAAATAGAGGGCACCGGCATCGGTACATGCACACTGCCATCAATTGATTCCCACTGCCATTGACCTAAAAGAACAAACCAACAATCAAAAAGAGTGAAAACACAAAATCAGTGCTACATGATGCATTGAGTCTGCATTAAATTATTTATTTTTTCATTTTTTATTCATTATTCAATTAAAAGGTTCACACAAATAATCTTCATGTTATGTAGCCATAATATTGAATGTTTATTTACAGCTCACTTGATGAATATATATATGAGGAACTATATATATAATATATATGATTTTTTTCATAATATATGATGCCACGCACCCTGATCAGGACCCGGCTGCAATATAAGTGTGTGCTCTTTCTGGATGAAATGCAGCTCTCTTGCCACGTGGCACGCCGTTAAGGGGTTGTCACCCGTGATCATCACCACCTGACAGCAGAGAAAATGTCATCTTCTTCAAATCGAGCAGTTTGAGTGTCAGTGTGAACCCTTGCGTTTTAATGGGCTATTTACATGATGAGATGCTTCCTGAATCTCTCTGATGACAGCCTTACTGTCACTTTTGAGGGGACAGGAGACAACCATGAATCCAGCAAAGTTCAAGTTGCACTCCAGAGAATTGCGACTCATCTCCCGTACCTGTATTACAAATAGAAAACCCCACAAGTTTCAGCCCCCCAAAATTCTCTTCTCAGTTTACATGAAAAGAGGGAGAAACAAGAGAAACATTTTTTTTAAAGCTGTTAAATGAATTAGAAACCTGCTGATGACTTAGGTGTCCCATCTCTTTGTAACCCAAGGCCAGCACTCTTGCCCCTTCTCGTGACATTTCCTTGTGAACTTCATCATAGCTCGCTGGACACTCTGCAAACTGAAATCAAATTATTATAATCACATTATTTAGACACTTTCTGAGGCCAGAAAATGACTGAGACCACATGAAAGTTGGATCAGTACCATTCCTCTAAGTGTTTCTGGTGCTCCTTTGACAGTTGAAATGTAGCAAAGCTCAGTGGATCCAAGTTTCTCATAAGAAGCCAGAACAGACATCCGCTTTAGGGCACTGGCAAAGTGGAAACGCTGGTGGATCTTAAGCCCCTGGGTTTTAATGCCACGAGGGAAAACCTTTTCATCTAATTGGAGACAAAAAGTGAGGCACAGACACATTAAGGACTTATGCCATTAACAGCAAATGTACCCCATGACATTTATTTTAAAAGTGGTACTTTTAAAAATACATCCATTCTCTAACCTTTCGAAAATTAATGATACTTATACTACTAACACAGAAAATAGAAGAGATTAAGTGTAACTGTTAAATATCATAAATAGTGGTCTCAGGTAGTCAGAATACATATTTGAGCATAACAGAAGCACAAATAACATGACCAAAAGTACTTTAACTAAAAGAATTAGCCTATTGCACGTTTTTGTTCTGTGGCTGGTCGTAGGAGTATCTGGAAAGAACCCACGCAGGGTGAACACACACAGACAGACCCTAGTTTTCCACTAGATATGAATTGAGAATCTTCTTGCTGTAAGGCAACAACTCCGTGCTATTTGACTTTTATTTACTGGAGGCAGTTCTGTGTACCTTTAGTGAGAGTCCAATCCGCTGCAGTCAGCATTGCCTTCTCTAGTGGATCTCCAACCAGCTGTCCATCATCCAGAGTGACTAGTGAGTGACAGGTGGCCACAACTCGATGAGTCTCGACTGGGATTTCAGAAACAGGCAACACCTCTTTTCCTTTTCTGTCAAAAGTAAACATGTCGGCTTTCAGTACATGCTCCCCATCTTGCAAGTGAACACTTAATGTCGCATTCTTTGTGTAAAATTTCCAGAAATCAGTTACATATATAGTACACAATTCGTATGGAGTTTGAAGTTTACCTGAGGCCTGCTACACCTCGTACCACTAGACTGTCACTAGTCAGTGTTCCCGTCTTGTCAAAACAGCAAACCTCCACTTTACCTGCAAATGGTATCCGGAAGGGTTCCGTACAGAATACGTCTAAGAGGGAGGAGAAAAATGAGTCTCAAAAGAACCACTGTTGTTAGAAGAATGGTGTTAAGGGGTCATCAATAAAGGCTTACATAGTTTGGCCAGAGCAATAAGAGAGGTGTTAACTGCCAGTGAAAGCTCTATGGGGAGTTCTGGTGGCACAACTGAGGTTAGAATAAGGGTGCACTCCAAAAATAGCTTATAGCGATTCCTGCTGAGATCCTTGGTCCCTGATAGAAGCAACAAGAAGACGGTTGTATGTTGAATAAATCGTCCAAGACTTTGCTTTTGTAAAATGAATAGGACAACTAATCAGTCCATCCTTTTTAACATACCTTCAACCCACACATAGACAGCTGCAGCAATGGCAAACACAAGGAGAAAGAGGATAAAAATGAAAGTCTCCAGGTTGTTTGCTGTTACTCTCTTCACCCCAAAGAGGATGGTCCTCAAAAGTTTACCCTGCGGGCAAATTTGAACACATATTATGTACAAATTCGCAGCACGCTCTACTTTCTCCGATTCCACGTTATCAAAAATAAGGATTAGAACAGAAATGTTCAAACCTGAGAGGTGTAGAATCCTGTTCTCAGTACATAGGCCACACAACCATTGTCTACAGCTTGGGGGAAAATACAGATGAAAAATTATAAAACAAAACGGCATATTAAGATTTTAAAAAATGTAGGTGCCTCCGTACATAGTGTGTGTGTGTGTGGGGGGGGGGACTCAATATGTTGAGTGTGAAATCTATGTGAAGCGAAAAGTGATACACCTTCAGTAAACTCATTTCAATCCTCCACAGACTTCCTCTGAATAAGATTTAACAAACCTTATGACAGAGTTCTTCACTACATCACCAAAACGTATACTGATGGAATATTTGGAGGGATGATAAAAAACAATTCACTTACGTTTTAGTCCAGCACTGGCCTTCAAAGGGGGAGTATGCTGGACAACTTTTGTCCCTCCAGAGATTACATGGAGTCGAGAGTCTGTCTGAAGGTCGAGGATTTGCTCGGGATCCAGGTCCTCGACCGGTTCCTGCAAACCCCATAATGTCAGCAGAAAGGTACAACGTTTCAACACAATGTCTGTATAAAAATTTGCCTCAAACCTTCATCTGGGGTACAGACTCTCCAGTCAGCATAGCCTCATCCACAATGCAACGACCCCTCAGTAGTAGCACATCACAAGGTACCAAGTTGTCTTGGGGTGAACGTCCTGGGAATCGGAAAACGTATCTGGAGTATTCTTGTCAAAACCTTCTTGTCGTGGCAACTGGACTTGAATTTCTTCACTTAAAGACATCTCATCCCCTCATCTGAGAGGCTTCTTCAGCTCAGTCTTCAAGTGAAGAAAATCAAGTCCAGTTGCCACGACAGGAAGATTTTTGACAAGAATATCTGGAGTGATTCCACTTAGTTTAATGTCGCTGTTGGGTGAAGCCCCCAAAAAATATGAGACACTTACCTATGGACACAACGTCACCAGGGACAAGCTCATCACTTGATATAGGCCTCCATTTACGATTACGATAGACCTATCAAGAAAAACAGAGCTAAACTCTGCAGCTTTAAGACACTGAATATTTACATTTAAGCATTCCGTAGATTAAATCATACAGTTGAATGATAATTTTTACACCACACTACATTTGTTGAGGGTCACCTGAATCATGTAGGGCTTGTTCCCCATGCGGCGGATCTCAGACATGTTCCTCATCTGCTGTTGGACAAGGGAGGCTTCAAATGCCACCAGCATGAACAGTGTAAATACACTGTAGTACCAGTACTCATCTAAACACCATAGCCCCACACAGAATACCTGATGGAAAGCAAAGGGTAGATAGAATATATTTGAAAAAAATATTTGAAGTCTCACCATGATTACGAGATGGAAACATGCGCACACCCACCTGAAACACAAAAAAGGGAGCTGTGGCTCTCTCTTTAAATAGCTCCAAGAAGTCTGGAACCACCATCTCAGCACGATTGGTGCCATAGCGCTTTTCTGCAGCTCTCAGTTCAGCCTCTTCTTGATAACCGCGCCAAGACTGAAAATAGCCCATTGGATGGTTGATGGGAAATGCTATCGGAAGAAAGCGTTTCTTTTCTTTTAGGTCAAAGATGTAGCAGATCTTTTGAAACTCAAAAGATAGGATCCCATCTCCATTTTCATCCTGTTGGTCATTACAAAGAAAAAACAAGAAGGGTCTATACATGTGATGTGCATTAAAAACACATACAGTAGAAGCTGACCCAAATCCAATCGCTCCAAATTCTATTAAATTTGTGAGAAACTCGCTAAACCCGAATTTCCCCTATGGGGATCAATAAAGTATTATCTTATCTTATCTTATCTTATCTTATCTTAATGTCTCGTAACAAACACAAATGAGAATAGCGATTAATGACGGCTGTACAGATTCTCTATGCATTTCCAATTCAGACAAGTTGAATACAACAAGAAAACTCTCAGCTGCCTTAAGAAATGAGGTCAACTGACCTGGTCTCTCTGTAGCACCACAAGCTCAGCAGAACCATTATTCGGAGTGGGTATGACCTTTGCCAGTGTAGCCCTGTTTGGATCTGGTTCCTGTTTGAGTGGGTGAAGAGTGGACAAACACATGCACATCACAATAATCTCTAATGATGTGGGTATTTTCTATAGGGCTTACAGAAATCTGGGTGATGGTTCCTTCAAAAGGTGTCATTGATGATTTACATGTAATACGTTATTTAATCTTCAGATGGCACCAGAGTAAAAATAGAAAGCATTAGGGGAGTCTCATGCTTTTGCATTAATTTCATTCCACGTCCAGTCAAAGGCATTGTTCAACCTTATTATGTAACATAATCAATGTGTTAAGTCACACAACAGACTGATTCACAGGCAGTAAAGAAAATGTAATTGTTCAAGGTCGGCCTGTCTCTTCAACATTATCGACAGGATATGTGACATTCCAGATAGTTTGTAGGCCCATGCTACTCAATTACACAGCTTTTCCAGTTTGTGAACTTGAAGCCTTCAGTGCGATGTCGGAGACAGGTGTCCAACAATTAAAACATGGGAAATGAAACATTTTCATGTACTGGAAATGCCATGACGTAAAGATACATAGCATTTCGAATTTAAACGTTCTAAAAAAAACTATTATACTTATCATTACATTTCATGTGCGGATCTATATAAGCCCCACATCAGGAGATGGCCTTTAATAATCCCCCCCTTTAAGGAATGCAGTTCAAACATCCTTTTCCAGAGACAGTGGCCGTACACGTCACTGGATTTTTAGTGCCTGAAACTGAAAATAAAACTTCGGCAGTAAGAATGTTAAGTTGAATGATGAATTGCTATGCGCAACAGGGCTTCGCGAACAGTGATTCGGCACCTGCAATTGCAGTCTTGCAGGTATATGCACAGAAATAGAGAATGACTTCCGGGTTCCCTTGGCCTGTCAGTGGACCCACACCATATTATTGTTGTGTATATCTGTTTACCTTGGAACAAGTGAGCCAGCAGTGCGCGTGGACGGACCAATAACCAGAAAGCGCTGTGAGGACGTGCGCGATCCCGATCGCAGCTAGTGCCAGGAGGCCTGCCTCCGGATACTCTGAGGCACCGTATACCGCCAACCACAAGTACAGCCAGCACGGATAGAGGACGACTAGGAACGGGAGGACAGTGCCGTGTAGCAGCCGCGGTCTGCGTCTGTACAGCGTCACCGAGCTGACGAGCTCGTCGCCGGCTCCGTTGTCATGCTGGTTGTGATTCACACAGGGGGCCATTTGCAGCTCATCTTGTCCATCGTTGCCGTCTGCAGCCATATCGCTCTCTTTCTTGGTGTCGTTCATTGTACTTCCCTCACGCCTCTGGCCCCCTTTGTCATCCAGCACCACCCCGTTCTGCTGTGACCCGGAAAAATGTAAGTATAGCCGAGGAACTGTGCTTGGTTTAGCCTTCGGAATCCGTTACCGAGTCGCTTCTTCTATGAACGTGATTTCCGCATACGTAAACGCGCAAAGACACGTAACGTTCCATTTTACGTCACCGGAAAACTGGATTTTTTTTTCTTTGACGCTTGTATTTTTTTCAGACTAAATATCAAACGATGATGTTTGGACAAATTTGCTACCTTAGCCGGATATTAAATAAACCTGCCGTTTGACACTTTAAATAAGAATTGAATGAATGTCTTTTTAATGCGACGTCATAAGAGGGGCATGGCATAGTATATAAGTGACAAATATTTCAACCAATGGAATTTGGGATTTGCCCCCATGACGCACCGTTTATGTCCAATCAGATGGATAAAGACAGTTAGCCGATGTCGACGCTTCCCAGACATGGTAACATATGCGGGAGCTTCATAACCTTGATGCATCAGCTTCACCGTTTGAGATCAACCCAAAGACAAACATGTGAGACGTTTACAAACAACATTGATATAACTGTTGCGCTCTCTCCTCAAGACACTGAATGGAAAACACCAGCGCGCTGTCAATAAAACTTTTATTCTGCCTGCTACCGATAGCATCGACTGATATATGCATATGTTTCATTCCAGGCAGGCGGCGATGGACATCACGGCCAAGTACTGCCAGAAAGAAATTGAGGCCTACGGCTCCTGTGTGTCCTCCAACCCATCAACATGGCAGCAGGCGTGTCATGAACTGAAGACGAAAGTTGCACAGTGCACATCATCACAGTAAGACTGCGACGCGTGCATGCAATTTTTATTTTTCTTAAAATCTTTTAAATTCATCTCCATTTCGCAAAAAAAAAAAAAAAAAAGTTTTCCAATGAATCCTTGTGTTTTGATAGCCCAGTGATCCGGAAGATCAGACTGGACTGCTCCAAGGAGTTTGTTGAGTTTGAGCACTGCCTCAGAGAAAACCAGGGCACACCTACCTCCTGCTCACCACATGTTGCTCGGTTTCTAGGCTGTGCTGAGAGCGTCGATCTCAAGGGAGTGGGTAAGTCCGTGCCAACAGCAACTCAGTCTCACACACACAAGCACTTTGGCTTGACTAAAACACGAGATTGACAGAACTTCATTGTGCATGCTAATTGTTTCATTGTTGCTTGCCCCTTATCTTACTTAAATTTGTGTAATTTTTAAATGAGATGTTTTTTCCCCCCGCCGAACAAAACACACAGCACACTATTTAGGTTGTTTCAGTCTTGGCATACTCTGAATTGTCAAAATCAATATATTTGTTTTTTTTCCCCCCACAGCAACAAATCCAGTACCTCAGCCATCGTAGCATTCGGAAGCCTTGCATCCATCCCATTCTACATTTGCCTCAAAGCAGCACAGATGGGCTGATCTATTGTATCCTATACATGTCCTGCACAGTGACTGTTGGGATGCCTATCACTGGCCGTCTTTCGGCTCCCTTCTCCATTGAATGCAATCGCACTGTAAGATTGGAAGGTTTTGTAGAATTTAGAAAGCTACCTTTTTTTTTTTTTTAAATTCTAATTCCATATACAAATGCTGTATTCAGTGTGAATAATATGTGTGTGTAAGCAAGGAAGTGAATTTGGACTGATCTTTGAATATTTCATGAAAATTAATGTCTACTGTCATCTGTTTGTTTTCTGTTACCCAAGCCCGTCCCTCCCAACTTCACCAGCATGGAGTCAGAGTCAAATATTAAACTGGACAATATCAATCCCACACAACATCTCCTGACTACTCAATGACTAAGAAATGGGGAGTTTTGGAAGAAAATCAAAAGGAGGGAGTTTGTCTGCTTCTAATCAGAGGGACAATCGACCAAAACAGTGGGAGGATGTTGAGTTATGAGCCCTGTGACCACTAAGCAGAACGGACCTTTTCTGCTTCAATTATTAAAACTTGGAAGAGCTCAGTCAAAGGGAAACAGTAATTCCCCCTGTGTGTCATATTTCCACTTTATAGCAGCTTAGAAAGTGATCAGTGTACCATTTATCACATTTAGGACAAAAAAGACAAGCATAATCAAAGATGAAACCGCAGACTGTATTGTAGATACGGCAACATTACATTCAAAATCACATCACCTGGTAATCACTGGGGAAAAAAAGTAGAACTCACCTACTACCACACAAATAAGTTACACTCACAAAAAATTCACTGTTAAAATGCATTGGGTCAGTGATTAGAGTTGAACATAATGTCATGAAAGAATGTACTAAGCTGTAGCAGGTCATTCAGGTGCAATCAGTAGCACCCAAATGAAACAACTCTCCCCCTAATTCTATTCTGCACCATATACTGATCCTGATGCTTTCTGCAAAAATTGCTATCCAACTTTTGTCTGGAGGCTACTTATTTAGACCTACTTTTGAGACAAGTGTCATGCTACAGATTAAATATGTTTAGCACAGAAGAAGGTACAAAATATCTACCTAACCCAAAGGGACTACAACAATTAAATATATCACAGTCATACTCACATTTACATTTTGAGCACAGAACTCTGTGCCCGGTGTTCTACATTTTGGCCAATAAAGATCCATTTGATGTTGTTTACTACACCTGTGTCCTAGTGACTAAATAATAGGAAAAGATAAAGTTAAAGCAATAATCCCTTGTACAACCCTGTCTCCGTAAAAGGCTCTAATATTGACCCTGTTGGTTTTTTTTTTTAATGCTAAATAATTGCGAATATTGTTTTTGCCAGGAGTATGGGTGTCATGCTTTAGAAATGAATGGTGACGTGTGAAGTCTTTGTATGCAGATGGTAACTTTCCACATGTTTTCCTTTTTAAATGTAAAATCGTAATCATCCAGCATGTCATTTTATTTCTATCTAACACAATATCCTGAGTTCTGGCTCAGGTTACACAAACATACACACTAACCTGAGAGCAAAATTGTACTCAAAACCATATACAGTATTGTATACACTGCAGTCTTTCACGCATGATAACTGATCACTGGTCCTGTCAAAAATGTTATGCAATATATTAATTTAACTTGGATCCTCAGCTGCTCCAAAGTCCTGCCAAGGCTTTTAAATAAGTGAATGTTGATTATTTTTCAACAACCAATTATACTTTGTATTTCATGATAGACATATCAATATGTTTGACAAGTGCATTTTTTTTGCTTTTCTGACATGTTGTTTAAAAGTGCCTTTAAGTGTGGATCATTTAATTTTACATAAATACAACAGGAGCAACTGAGGTCCTTCTATATGTCTCACAGATTTACAGTGTCTACAAGTGATTTCCAGCATGTGATTCTCATCTAACAGGGATGTTGGGGACATTTTACTAATCTGCTCAGAGTGGTATGATATGACCGCAATTGATTTATGATGATATTTCCCTGTGGGTAGTGGTGTCAGCGGGTTCTGGCTGTCAATGCAGAGTGGTCCCACAGGAATGTTGATGGACAGACTCCATTAGCTGCTTCTCTGAGGTGAGAGGTGGAAGAGGAGGGAAATGTGAAAGTTTATAAAGGTCAGGAGGTGAAGTAGGAGTTCTGCATGGAGTAGAGACGGTCAATGGGGTTTCCCACTCGCCCTGGCAGGAGACCGCCCTCCCCTGTTGCTAAGAGGCAGTCACCAAGGTGACCAAGGCTTCCATCGCTGTCCAAGTCATGGAACACTGTCTCTGATTCTGTGGTGAAACAGAGATTGCGCAAAGCTACATAGAAAATAAAAACATCAAAAGAAGCACAGATTTTCAGCTAAGAATCTATTGACCTACTAATGAGGCAAAGGCACAATCAATTTTAAAGTAAGCAGTGTTACTCAATAGCATCATCTTTTTACAACTGGAAACCAGTTAAAGTGTCATCCGAACACCACCAAATACAGGATCTTAAACAGACCTGGTTTAATTTGTATGATCATTTTTCCCCTGATGTTCACAGATGAAAAAATAGTTTTTTGTACAAAGCTTGACCGAATAAAATTTTAAAAGAAATGAGATATTGAAGAACACAACTATCCCTAACGGTCTTTTGCCCTGGACTTGTAATCACCGTTACTCACGTCCAGTTAAACAGCTACTTTCCCCCTCTGTCTTACCATAGGAGTGAAGTTGCTCATTGTTCAGTTGGGGTGGGGTAAGCCCATGTCGAAACGGCTCCCCACCATAAATGTTGGGGTCCAGAGTGAGTAATTGTTGTCGTGGCAGGGAGGGATATCCCAACATTCCATCCATGCCGTGGGTACTAGAGCCATCTGTGTGGAATGTGAGAATCACTTTAGTCGTGCTATAATATGTAGCCTGCTGTTCTAATATTGGCTTATACTTCTTACCCTCACTGTCATCATTGCTTTGGCGGCCCCCTCTACTCGGCCCTCTCCTGGTCCCTCCGAGCTGTTCTTGTTCTTGTTGCTGTTGTTGCTGCTGTTGCTGTCTGCGAGCTATCTTCTTCATCTGATGAACGAAAAACAACACTGTTTAATTCTATGTGCTGCGCATGCAATAAAGACATTTCTTTGGGGAATATGTAAATTCTAACCTTGGCTCTTTGGTTTTGAAACCACACCTGCACAACTCGCACTGTTAGGCCAGTCTCAGCTGCCAGAGTCTCTCTCACCTACAGGTTAGAAGAGGCCAGCTTTTATCGTCACGAAATCGCCGTGTGTAAAAAGGAGTTATAATGACAAAAACAATCTTTTTTTATTTTTTTAATTTTATTATTTTTTTTTATTTCTTAGACACTACTTCCTGACAGACATTCCTATTGACACGAGATGCTGATCCACTCACCTTGCGGCAAGGCTTGGCAGACACTTCAAAAGATGCTTTGAAAGCACGGCGCTGCTGTGTTGTCAAGATGGTGCGTGGTCGTTTGGAGCGCTTATGCTCTTTGCCTTCATCTCCACCTTTCCCTCCACCAGAGCCCCCTCCACCATCCTCATCCTCACTTTTTACTGTATAAAGTAAGCAGGGATTTATACAGTCAGAACGACACGTTTAACTTGAAACACAGTCATTAGTCTATCAATGAAAAGAGGGGAAGTCTATGCAAAGGAGAATAAAGTATGTAACCCTCTGGTGCCTTTCGCCGGGGCCCTGAGTGTACCTAGAACTGATGCTGAGATCAGTGGGGAGTGAAAACATTTCTATGGTTTGCCTTGCCAGTATTGTTTCTGTGTGAAGGCGATTCAGCTCCATGTATTCTAAAGAATTTCCAGAATGCATCCGAAAAAAACCCTGGATAAACTTTGCTGACTCACCAAAATTAGGGTTAGTATCCGAAAAGGAAAGATAATGCACTTAATTCATCAAACACATGTATAATCACAGTTTTTAACCATATAATTTGCCTTTCTGCACTTTAAGATCGGCAGTTTTTTAATACATTGATGGACATTTTAATCAGTAAATCCCTCGTCTTTTTTGTCCCGTAACTATTTGGTCCCTCCGCCCTTAATAGCTGCACAAGGGCTTTCAGAAGAGCAATGCAATATAAATGCAACCTTGTAAAGGAAAGAGTATTTTTGTAGATGTAGCAGCTTTGTTTTGACTAAATAGTCGACTTAAACAACTTTTAAACCACCTTACTTTACCTGATTCAGTCGGTGTGGGACTAATGGCAGCAAGCATTTCCCTCTCCTTTTCATAATCCATGCGACAGAGCAGCTGGCCTTCTTTCAGCACAAACTCATCACCTCTTTGTAGCCGACGTTCACACTCACAGCAGCTGAAGCAGCCCAGGTGGTACACCTGGCCCAGCACGCGCATTATCAGTTCTGAGCGTCCAATCACCTGCAGACAGGCACTGCATTTCCTCACAAACAGCCTGCAGGTGCACAGGGAGACACGTGGGCTTATTTGTAGGGGACACCCACATACATTGGAGTCAAGGTTTGAAGGAAAGGTGAGATAATTAAAGATTGAGGGTGCTCCGACAAATTCTTCCTCAGCTCCAATGATTCTGAAGATTAGCATAGTCTCTTAATTAAAGGTCGTATAAACATTACCCAATTCACAGAGCAACAAGGTGAACATCTGCTGCGAGGAATTACAATTATCTATTTTTTTTTAAATCATGTTTTGTTTCTCACTAGGAACAGTAGATGGCAGTAGTGAGCTTGTGATTTGGCAAACTGATAGAGTCCCTTTGAATTCCCTTAAATGCTGAGATGGCTCACTCGGGTTTAATTTAGTATATCAACATCCCACCCACATGCTGAAAGCTCTTACTTAATATTATCAATAAAGCTTAATTCTGAGGTTTTCCCAGGTTCGATGCATTTCCCCATGACTACTTTCATTCTTCTGTCACTCTCCTCATGAGATGTTATAAGCCTTCAATTTCTGTCTCGCCTCTCCCATCACTTTACATTTCCATTGACAGAGTCTAAGTCTCTACCATTAAATTCCTCTTAAATCCTTGCTCTTGCACAAGGTTTCCTCCCCCTCCCTCCCCAGTATTTTCTGCCAGCATTCCCAGTTCTCCCTCACGCCCTCCCAGCCTGCCTCCCCAGTTCACTGAAACTAATAAAGACAGGATTAATTAGATTGTTGTTTAAACAGTGCAATGGCCAGACAGACGCTGTAAACTCATAACCAGGGATTGGGGATAGCATGGGGTTAATCTCTCTCCTCTCACTTATGCACACCAAAACACACACACACACACACACACACACACACACACACACACACACACACACACACACACACACACACACACACACACACACACACACACACACACACACACACACACACACACACACGCAGGAGCACGCAAACACCCACTGACTAAGTATACTAGGCAAGTATAATTAGCCAGATATAGTTACCCGTAATAACATCATCATTACGTCTAAGATACAGCACATGTGCAATCAGTAAATATATGTTTTTGACGATCAGTCTCACTCTAACAGGAAGCAGGAAGAGTTACTAGAAAGTCATATATGTGTGAAAACCAGAAAATGCAGTATGGATTGAGATACAGTGGCAAGTGCACCAAACATAGACCTGGACAAGGAAGAAGGGAGGATGAAAGAGGAGTGGATGGGGGGGGGGTGTTGTTGCTCCCTGACTGAGTGATAGGAAGGTGTTGCTGCCCAAATCTGGAGTCTAAAGAAGGAGCCAGGTCTCCACATTAGAGCTCCTAATCTGTGATTCTGTCCCAAACGCAGCTGCCACGGCTAATCTTTCTCAATCCATCTGCCAAATTCCCCAAATGACAGTGTCACTAATTTAATGGAACACAAACGCCAGTGTACCTGTGAGCAGCTCGACAGAATGTAAAGTGGCCAGTTCTGGTATCCGTTTCGACAGGAATCACCAGGATCACTCATATTGTCTGGTATTGTGCTCATTGCCTGTCGGAGAGGCGTCCCGCTGTGCTATGTGCCCCGCTTTCCTTCTAAATACCCTTAAACACCTTTGACACCCCCTTTCATCGTGAATAAAGATAAAACAGACCGCCACAAGATTTCTTGACATAAGACTGATGATGTTGTTAGTTAAGTTGCACACTCCTTAATAGGGGTGTACACAGCACGGTAGGAATTTGCTATACATGGCAATTGAAGGTAACTTGGGGCAACTGCCACAGAGGGGGGTCTGTAAGTAGATCAGCCTAATCCTTCTAATAGAAGTATCATTCACACTAGTTCTGACCAGGGTGCAGCTTCTAATAAATCACCATGGACATAATGGTTAAAGAGTAACCGCATTAATTAGGGGAGCCCACACTACGTAATGTTTTACAACTTTCCCTGTATATCAGCATACATTACATGCTGTATACATTGTTTGTAGGTGGAGATGATTATGCAAATACTTTCGATGACACATTTGGCACCGTGTGTCAAAGTCACATGTTTACAAATGTGATTTAGAGGCGAAATTGTATTGCTTTTAACCATGATCGGCCCACATTTTACCTCTCGGGCTGAAGAGCCAAAACACCCATTCAAAATATGTGTCTTATGTCAACAATACATCATGGCAGCGCAACAAAATGTGAATATTTACTGAAGATTGGCAAGCTCTATAAATTATCTACCTCCTGTGGAAAAAAAACATTGCGATAAGGGCTCTAATTTAGACGTGGGGCACTTTCTTTTAATTTAATGCTCAGAATGTAATCAATATGAAGTTAGAACAGTGAGAAGAACAGATCACTTTAAGCACTTGTGATATACATAATCTTGGGAGGTATGACTGCCAGGAACTTGATCATGTGAATATAGGGGTTAGAGGGCATGACTAATTACAAGCCTACTGATTATGAGATCAAATGTAAACAAACACAAAAAGGTGATTTATTCTCTGTGTTGGATGATTATAATCAGTCCTTCAAGCTGTATTTTATATCTAAGGCGTACAAAATGAATAACAGAATTGTTCTCATCTCCCTAAGCCGTGTCATGCGGCATTGTTTTTGCCTGTGAGCTCTGACAAGCACGACATTGTCTGGACTGCAACACAATCATTTCATAAATATGGATATGTCTCGGAGTTATTACAGCTGCTGTGCTTGCGTTCATAATTGTTGAATATGTATACAGGTATGGGTCTTCATGATCTAACTCTAGATTTAGAGTTCCTTCGACTGCACTTTTCAAGCTTGGACCAGTAAAAGGCCTAAAACCAATACACATTTTCATTCATAGGCCCCTATTCAACAACTACCTCTACGATTGGATTCTCAATATGCATTTTTGTTTTGTTTCAAAACATGTTACTTGTTCAGGTATTGGTAAGACAGCGCAACAATTCTATTTTCAGGTTGACCAATGTAACATCAATGGATGTTTGCCTCCGTAATGAAAATGGAAGTGTATCCAAAGATCCATGAAATATGTTGGATTGAAAACAACAAATGCATGCAACACCCTTACTTTTAGGTTGCTCTCTGTTTAGTATCCATTTCTTAGTTATGTGTGTAAAGATGTGTGTCTG
The DNA here is from genome assembly GCA_901007705.1 of Fistularia tabacaria. Lineage (NCBI taxonomy): Eukaryota > Metazoa > Chordata > Actinopteri > Syngnathiformes > Fistulariidae > Fistularia > Fistularia tabacaria. The sequence goes on from CAAKHD010004904.1 coordinate 36,035, forward strand.
TGTATGCGTACTTTGAGCGGATATTGCTCTGTGAAGCAAAATGGCTCAGAGCCAAGGTTCAGTAATCACATCATCTCCTTTTATTAAATCTCCCTGCACTGCTTCTGTGTTATTAAAATCTCCCAGCATTCCCCACGATACTCGCTACCCCTGCCACCACTCACTCACACTCACACTCACACTCCCACAAACACACAAGCGCAAGCATGTATAGAAATACGTATGTAGGGTACAGTCACAAACAGGCACACACGTGCTTATATACAGTCACAAACACACATAAACACAAATATACTCAGTTTGTGGAAACACAGATAAGGTGCCTTGGCACAAACATCAATAAAACATAGACAGATGCTGTTGTTTGGACACCATATCATGCATCAATAAACTAACATCATAAACAATCTTCTCTCAATTATGAGTCCTCAAATTTGTGAAATGCGGAATTTTATTATCGAATTGCCTTGATTGCCTTTATTGTATGGAAAACATCACCGGATAGTTTTCCGCGAATCGTCTACCACCGTCACAGTTCCCTTAACTCAACTACCTGTGAATGCTTGACAGAAAAACAGCCATCCTTGTCATATTTTTTGCAATGTACCTGTGTGAGGTAACGAAATGAAAGCCTGCGTAATGTTTATGTTCTGCATGATACAGTATGTGTCTCTGGGTATGTGTGACTTTCACCTGATGCGTCCAAGAATTAATGCTATGTGTGGGGATATAGCTCAGATGTGTGTTTGTGTGTGTGAGAGAGTGGGCGTGTGCGTGTGTTAGTTTAGATAAAACAGTTAATCCCCAGGCCACCAGAACGCAATATCCTGTCTGCCCGTTTCTCATTTCCTGTCTGTCTCTGGCGGAGCGGGAAACAGTTGGGAGGGGGTGACGGGGGACAGCGGGACCCGTTGCCCCAGAAACAAGAGATACAGCCGGTCGATTTGAGAAAAGTCTACGCTGATCTCCCTATCTCTCCCTCTCTAGTGCGACCCCCTATTCTCTCGCTCTCTTTTTCCTCTTCCTCTCTGCTTTTATTATCTCAGATTTAATAAAGCCGAGGTGAGCAGCTTGTTCTGCCATGAAACATTTATTAGCTGTCTGTTATAAAATTGTTGTGGGGGAGGAAAGATGATGGGGTCTCATCTCACATTATGCAAAAATAGGGGCAATATTACCCCCCCCCCACACACACACACCCCATTCACAACCACACACACACACAATCCTCTGCCCATCCATTTGGCTCCAAACACCCTTCAATACATTGTCTTTAACTAATTTCCCCCATAATGAATCCTGTCTCCATTAAATATTTACCTTCGATATGCTTTCATTTTACCTTTAAAACATGCCCTTCATCAACTGCATGTCATAACAACACAAAAGTTCCTCATCTCTACTTTTCTATCCTCTTAAGGACTTCCACCGATCATTTTCAGAACCTCAGGTTCGGCTTTTGGGTAAGGAGAGAGTGGAAGGACATTGTTTTGCATCTGTTTCGGTACAACTAAAAGTTAATGTTATACGATGAGTAATGTGTCCAATACTTTGTCCGTCCCATTTGAACTGACCAAATACACGAAACTCCTCTCCGAGTAAAGTGCACCTGCACCACAAAATCAGCATCCAAAATAACTGTTAAGAATATCAACACCTATTTCAAATGAAAAAGTTAATTCTCATCAAATGAATGAACTGAATTAATATAATATATAAGTAATATAGTCAATTCTCATCAAAGATAAAATAAACATTTCCACTTATCTGCAATGGTTTTGCAGTGTAAGGAGGCGATATTCGGTTTGTAAGTTATTTGTTATATTTAAAATATTTCACCGTATGTGACGTAATTTGGAATTAATTATTTCCTCTGCACATGCATTAGGGATGCTTTCAAATGAAAAAAATATATGCGATGCATTTTGAGTGAGCCACTGTGACAAAAACAATAAGGTAGAAAATGTGGCTTCGTAACCAATCCGGTAGCTTTCACGGCTTTCATTCATCAATCAGAACTCAAGAATCAGCTGAGAGGGACAGTGGCTTGTTGGCTTAAAGATGTGTTGTTGCATAATTCTTGAGAAGAAGTATTTCCCTATAGCCCCGTGTCCGACTTGCCATTGCAGGGCAGCCAGAGAATCCTGGGTGATTAGCGCTGTACCAAATCAGCTTCCCCACATCCCTCCTCCTCCCACTTGCATCCTGAGACACAAAGAGAACGATGAGAGGTGTGGGTTGGGGGGCGATTAAGAGAAAACAAGGGATAATCGGAGAGATAAACTGTTCAATGTCATCACTGCTATCAATCTCAGTGAAAAGGAAATGAGGTTTGGAATAGAGAAATATTATTACAAAGTAGACAGTGATGAATGAGGTAACAGATAGAGAGACGGAGAGAAATCCTAGGTAGGGTAGAGGCGTTAGGTAGGAGAAGAGAGTCTCGGTCCTCGGTCTCTGTGTTCCGGCAAAGCAAAACTCAGATCTCGCTCGCATGTACACACTGGATGAGAAGGTGCAACCCTGTTCGCGTGAGACTTGCATATGAGGCCCCGCTCTTCGGTCAGAAGAGAGAAATTCCATAACTATGGCAGCGGGGTCCCTCTATCTGTCATTAGAGACTGAGTTTGTGAACCGAGATGTAGCCGCAGTACCCTCTACCCCACAGAGTAAGGTATTAAACTCAACGTTTAGTGAATATCCACCCTGGTGACCTGTTTTTCACAGGGCCAAGGCTTCCTTTAAGGGGCTTACAAGGGAGTTCGCGGGCTGTGCAGCCAGATTCCTCTCCATTTGGTCTGGGCTCAGTACTATTGACCAGGAAACACTGGCCTCATACTGTTCAGTTTGGCAAGTCACCATCATGCTGACCCAGTGTGAGAAAGGCAATGAGTTTGTAGAAAGTGTATTGTTTTCTATAGATTGATTTTCAACCAACCTGCATATTTTATTATCTGTTCGTATCTATGGAAAACATCATTCATATATACTCAGGGGCAATGGTTTACTTTTGCCTAAATCACTGACAAATCTTTCTTTTTTTCCAATTTAAGACAAATCACACTGAAAAAAAAAGATTTTCCATCCAAAATGTTGACAATCTGCCAATCTTGCCCGTGAGAGGAATGAACGGTGCCTATACTTAAAAACATAAGGACGGGAATTTAAACTGTGGGGGGATATCTTGCCTCAAAGTTAAAGCTTTATTCTAAACATCTGGTCCATACCAGAGAGGAGTTCCAGAGAATTTCCGGAGCCTTAAGAACAAAAATAAATCCACAAGAAATATCCACAAGATGCAGTTTATGGTGGCTAAATCCCCTCATTTCCATAACAGATTGTGACCAGGAAAACTCAAACACGAAGGCACACCTCCTGTTATTTGTGCATAGCTAATGAGCAGCAAGATGTGAATAGAGTTATTTCTTATTTATTAGCTAGAGACACAGGAGCCATTCTTCAACATGACTCATAGGCTGATACTACAACTACTACCACTCCTTATGATGATGCTAACAAGAACAACAACAATAATAATTATAATATTAATAATAGGTTCACACATTTAGCATGCATCTTTAATCTAAGATATTCATCGCAGAACCGAGAGTTGCTGAAATTTTAAAAAGAGTTGCTCTGCACAATTTCTACAATTTACCTTTTAGTTCACACAGGGGCAGAGTCAAAGCAGAGCACCCTGTCTGTTGGTATGCTGGGTGATGTCATCAAATATTTGTGATTGGTCAGAGACGTGCGTTGAAAATATCACGTCTTGTTCCAAAAGGATGCAAATATACAATGCCAATGTCCATTTCAAGCAGACATTAATCAAAAGTAATTCAGCGAATCTAATACCTGATGTGCAAGTAAAGCGAGTTGAAGTAAAGGTATATCACAGATTTTTTATTTGCTTCTGCCTTTATCTGTTATAAATCCTATATTGCAGGTATATGATGCCCTGTTAAAAGAATAATAGGCACCCTTAATCGCATGAATTCCCTGAAATTTCTTATACTTGTTCAAAATTCTCTGACACGGTTATCTGTTACAATGCACACACCTGCTGTTCATGTTGGGGGCAGGATGTAGTGTAAGGCGCTGATGGACAGACCGCAGGGAAAACAAGGAGACATTGTTGCTGATCCGCTGAAGGTCACGAGCAGTACAGTGTGCCAAGTCTGGCACCGACTCACACAACAAGGGCAACTATCCATATGCAATGTATAGGGGACTAAATCAACAGAGTCATGAATGAGCCACTGACTATTAATTTGGATCTTCAATTAAAGTCATTACACGAGGAGAGCAAATACGCTTTTTCATTCCATCACTACAAATAAACTCAGTGTTTCGTGCATGATAAGCTACTGCCTTCATGATTCCCACTCATTTTTCTAGATAAACGTCACACAATGGGACTTTCATCATCAGCCAGTTCCCCTTTCTGTGTCTTTCACTCTCTCGTTCACTCCTCCAGATGTCAGGTACGGTGGGAGCTGCTGGATGCCGTCTGACACTTTTCAAAACAATGATAACAAGCTGCAGGCTTGTCCTTCAGGCTTCTTAGACCGTTGCTCCCACTGCAGACATACATCCAACAGCCAAAACTGGAAGCGCTCACAAACGACCCCTCTGCAAGTACTGACCATCAAATCAAAACATGACATTGCATATTTCTCAAAGCAAGCATTATCTTGCACATTTCCAGACTATTCACGTAATAACAGCAATGAATGCCATAAAGCAAATGAATGCCATAAGCAAGTGACATCTACACATGGTGGTGTTATGAAATAACTCGGTTGGGTAACATTGCATTCCCTTAGATTTTCTTGGAAGTTGGTAAGGAGCTGGCAAGGATTCACACGAGTTCCAAAAATCCCCAATGAGACAGGAAATGTTCGGTACTGTTCCCAGTCAGACTACATTTTACATTCTTCCAAATATGAATAATGGTGAAGCACTGCCTCGGATACTCTCAGAGAAATTACTAAATAAATAAATCTAAAAAACAATATGCACCGATTTCCATATTATTTAAAAATGAATAATAAGTGTATGTTTAAACAAAGGCTTTTCTCTTTAATTTGTAATTATTTTCGATGATCGATGTTTAGAAGGGGGGAAAAAAACTTTATCTCAATGCTCATACTCCATATTTTTTTCATTATGTACACATATGGTGGTCTTCTGAAGCAGCTGCAGAATACTGAGCCCACCTTATTATACAATATTGTTATACAGGCTTGTTACGCGCAGTGTTTTAGCCCTAGCAGCGCTGCACTGCGTGTGTTTTCAAAAGTAATCATATGTTTGCTTTTGATTTTTTATCAGATGTTTTCTATTTGACTTGAAAAGACCTGTTCCATACACTCCCCTCACTTCTCTGCTTTTTTTCTAATGAAGCTTAACATGACTGACCATCCTCCAATGCTGTCTCGAGACTGTCTTCAGTGCATCCACCATGAGAGGAAACCACTACATCCTAACTCACACACACACACACACACACACACACACACACACACACACACACACACACACACACACACACACACACACACACACACACACACACACACACACAAAAACACACACACACACACAAACAAAAA
>CAAKHD010004905.1:15087-43260 GCA_901007705.1 Fistularia tabacaria
CTACACTCTTTCCCTACAACGACGCTCTTCCGATCTAATGCAGATGTTGACATGGATTAGGGGATGAGCAGGCCATCAGTGGTGTGATGTGATGGGAGAGCCGATCAATTCAAATTGGTGATCTAGATTACTGTACTTTAAAAACACCATGTATGACTGTCCCCCAATGTGTGTGGGTGATTGTGTGTGTATCTGTGTGTGGACTCTTGACTTGGTTGTCCTTAAAACCATTTTTTTTTTCAAAATGACACAGAAATTACACAACAGGGCTTTAATGGGTGTTACTGCATGGATGGTTACGAAACACCCAGCACTTTATGGCCCTTTTTTTCCAGGCTAACATGAAAATCCCACCAAAATTGGGGTGAAAACTCACAGCATGAAGAGTGTAACCACTGACTCGGCTCCTAAAAAGCCTCCACAGATGGTCAAATGCAGACCATTTGTACAGACAGAAAATGCAGGTCAGGATGTTGATCATTTTAAAGTTATTCCAGTCTGAAAGAGGTTTGACCCAACTTGCTTGGGCAAATCCGGTTACCATGACAACAGGCATCAGAGTTCAGGTCTTCGGGGAATTTCCACTCACCTGGCTGCAATTCAAGTCAGGTTTCCAGAGATCTTCTAATATTCTGTTAACACAGCATCAGCCAGCTGACATTTTGATTTGAGGGTTTCCCTTTTCACCTTTCTCCCTGGGAGGTGGTGAAATGGTCAGCCGGCAGAAGCATTAAGAGGCCGATGAAAAGGACAGCTTAAAGCGTTGATCAGCAGAGCCTCTGGTCACTGTGAAGCCAATGACATCAGTGCAGCGACAGGCTCACTGGTGCAACCGAGGGATCACGACCAAATTCTCGGCTTCTTCATTGGTGAACTGTAAGAACTAATATTGGTCTCTGAAAACAAGCGTGTGCTCGAGAAGACCATTCTCCGTAACACAGATGTGTTATAGCATTTCCAACATGAATGACCCATAATGGGATTCAGACCACTCAAGTGATAGTCTTTTGGGATAAGATGGAAAATGACATTTTCAGATGTTTCCTTTCTCTGGCTGGGAAACGGGTCACTGGTTTCCATGGTAACAATGACAACAAGAATTCGGTCTGATCGCAGGAGCAGAAATCTCAAATATATTGCTGCTACAACATAACAGATGTCTTATTTTTGTAGAAATGATCCATCTAGGTAATTCTTGAACTTGACCTTTTTGAGACATTGAGATCAGAGAAGAAGACGATGGAAACGGCTCAATTTATTTACAAATGAAATCTTTATATATTCCTTTCAAAGAACTTAAGCCTTCCAATCTGACATTTTTAATGTTGCTGCCTGTCTGCCCTGCGTCATGCCACAAGGCCACAGGCCTACAGGCCTTCGTCAGCATAACCACAGTTAACATCAGGAAACATGCTGGATTTTTTTCCAGGTACTTTTGCATTCAAACATTTTATTTTGGTAAAATCATACAATAGCACAGCTGAGTATTTCCCATGCTGCACAGTAGCCTATTAGCTAATACAGAAAGCAAAGTCTACATCTAAAGAGCTCTAAGGTTCTCTGTTGGACATGGAACAAGTCTCGGGTTCCGCCTTGCAACAGCAAGGGCAGAAAGGACAGCGGTGACCCCGAACTGCTTTGACAGCTGCATAGGGAGAAGTGCTGTGGACAAACTCCACATTCAAAGAGAACACCAGAGCTGTAATATATGCAAATACAACAATGACAATAAACCACATGTTTGTTTCTTTTTAGGATTGCCATGTGCCAGACATTCACTGGAGAAAAATAATCAGGTCAAATTAGAGTAAAGAAAAAATGCACACCATTGGAGAATCTGCACACTTCTGCACTGATATGCTTAGGAAATTTGCTCTTTTGACAGCTTTATTCCAAACCTTGGCATGTTTGTTCAGTTTCATTTCAAATTTTGTTCACCAATTGATATAATCTAATAGATGAGAGGCCCTGAGGAGGCCCTGAAACAGCTGTGGATATTATTTACCGAGTCAAATGTATCTTAAACATTAAAAAGCTCACACTACCCCGAAATATATAAATTTCACGCATACAGGTGACATTCAACATTCAAGTGCCAGTGTTTTTTGTACTGTCTTTTGGTCAAGTTTCTGAAACTTTCAAAGAATCACTTTGAGGCTTACAAAAATAAATATTTGTCAAAAATGCTTAATAAATTACACAAAACTAGCAGCAAAAGTAGAATCTAGAAATCTGTGCAAATGGCTAAATTCCCAACTGCTAAATCCCCTGGTCCCAAATAAATCCTGGTTTAAACGTTGAGAACCCTTCCCCTTTGTAAACAAGCTGCGTTTTTCCACAATCCCCTCACACACAATATTTGGAAGCTTAAGGACACATATCCAAGACATCTATATAAAACTCTAGATGTGCAATAAAAGAACTTTTGTAAAACTTGATGGGCACGACATACAAGGGTCTACACACCTAAATCAAGTAGCACCATTCAGTCTCAGGTTCTCAACACTATCAGTGCATCCGCTTTTAGTTAAGTTTTCTTTAAAAAAAAAAAAAATTAAAAAAAAAAATGGTTTCAAGGCACAACACACCTGATGAGAAAATCGAAGCATTGAGGTGAAATGCTCCATCTCTCTTCCCCTCGATGGCTGCTCCTCTTTGAGAGGATAAGCCTGCTCTGGCTTTGTGAAGCCAAAGAATATTATTTTTTCTTTCAAAATACATGACTGAGCAGATAGAACTCCAAGAGGCTCAGCCAGTACTTAAATGTTCCAAAAAGAAGTGGACGCTCCCCGATCTTTGGCCACCTCCAGTTACACTAAGCAGCAATGGAATACAAAGCTACTGACAACAGCAGTGCACTGAAAACTGTGCCCCACATCTACACGCACCCTATCACCCCAGTAGTCAAGAGTGCTGCTCTAACCCACTCAGTTCCTGTTCAATAGATAAACCTCAGTGATCGTCCTCCTGCCTGTCTTAAGAGATGAACCACGCCTCCAACGCAGCTTGAAAAGAGAAAATGTTTGTAATTAAGTTAAGCCTGCGACTCAGTACACATGTCCTTTCTCCTTGACCAAAAAACAAAACACTTGCAAGCGTAGAATACCATGTGGGCCTCGCGGTGGTCAAGTCGATTCAGTTAACACCAACGCCACGCTATGCCCCCTGATGCTGTGGTCCTTGATGCAGCCACTTTGAACTTCATTCAAGATGGCAAACACTGTTGTGATACATACTTTAATAATAATAGTAGTAATAATAATAATAATAATAATAATAATAATAATAATAATAAAAAAGGACTCAATTTTTTCCGTTTTGTACACACCTGCACCAAAAAGAAAGAAAAAAGGCTCAAGTAAAAATAAACACCGCCCACTTTATGGAGCTAGCACATGATACATACTAGCTGCCATAACACTGTCAAGTCAATTGAAAAACGTGGAGTTTAATCCAGCGCTGAATATTCTTTGTTAAACGTCAGCCACCGTTGGCACTGAGCTTAATGACATCTGTGTTTAGGAATAGGAATGGCTATTTCAAAGACTACATTTCCATAAAAAAGGAGCCAGTCCAGGATAGAGTGAGCAAAAAAAAAAAAAAAAGAAAAAAAAAATGTAACATTGTCCCTTCTGATTAAAATACGGATAATTCAGAGTGGCCCAGTGGCTCCATTAGCTGTTTGACTATAGAAAAGGCTACATGATGTTTCTGCAATAAATTTGAAATTCAAATGGAGTCATGACTCTCCAGCCACAACACCTCAGTGTTTGCCAAGGTTTGAGTAAGTCTAAGCGTTGTTTTAACCTTTCTAATATTTTTTTTCACCAAATAAAACTGTTTGTAAAATAAATTTGGAGGTCTTGGCCATGTTCATCTGGTGAAATAAAAAACACAGATTTCCTGTTTAAATTCAAAAGGCAGAGTACATCAACATACAAATGATCCTCAGGTTATTAAATTGGGGTTTTGTTTGTTTGTTTGTTTTTTCCCACAAAAAGAACAAAAATACTTCGAACAATGTAAGTCCGAGGTTGCTATCGGACAATGCATGTCAGCATCCATGCTCACTCTGAGGTGTGCGAAATCTCTGCAATCTCCATCCAGTGCTTTGCACGTGCTGGTGACCTTCCTTTTGCATCGTGCTGCACTTCCATGTTGAGAGAAGCGAATGGCAGAGAACCAGGGTTGATAATGTGCTGTGTGTCCGTGAAGCTACACAGGGAGGGTTGTTATAGTCTGGCTTACGTTAACATGTGGTTTCAGCTGGGTTGGCATGGCAACCTACTCCTATGTGACTAGTTGCCCCACCAATCCACACTACCAGAGTGGCTGTAATTGCCTCCGTAGCCATCGTTGCCATAAAAGTTGCCACCAAAGCCCCCTGACGAGGAAAAGGTCAGTCAGCCAACAGTGACAAGACTCTCACAGGCACACACCGAAGGGCACCACAGATTTCAAATGTACCAGGCTCTTACCTCCACCAAAGCCACGGTTCCCTCCATGGCTTCCAGGGTTACGACCTGTGCGGCTGCTACTGAAGTTTCCAGAGCCTCCAGGTGTCTGACGGTAGTCTCTAGCTCCAAACCCACCAGAGAACCTTGAGATGACAATGTTGGTTACAACCAAAGAACTGGAAACCATGTACTTGCTGTATTTTGATTGCCAATTACTTTCTATGGTTTCTGCAAAACCAACTGTAGTCATTGCAATTGAAACAAGCCACATGAATCTAGTCCATCCTAGAAATAAGTGCTGTATTACAAATTATTCAAAATGGTGTTCATTCTGTGCATGTATATCAGATGTCACGGCTAAATATATCAGTGACCCACATGAAAATACTGCAGGTACCCATAATGGCCAAGATAATTACACAAGATTAAAAGCATGAATAGAATCATATCCTGAAAGTACGAATGACATTACCTCTTAGAGCGGCCACGGCTGCTGCTCTTGTGCTGGTGCTCATAGGCCAGGCTCTCGAGCCAGGAGGGAACCTCCTGCTTAGCCTCCACCAAAATATCCAGCAAATCTTTGGTTATGTTGCTGTTTTTGTCGTTAAAGAACGACGTGGCCAGACCTGTTGAAAACAGAAAGGAGGTAAAACCATTTATGATTTGAATATCTATGTACAAAAATTATATATTTCTATGTATAAAAACATACCAAGGTTTCCAACACGCCCCGTACGGCCAATACGGTGAACGTATTCCTCAATGTCACTTGGCAAATCAAAGTTTATAACATGCTTCACATTGGAGATGTCCAAACCTCTAGCAGCCACCTTTTATGGGGAGGAAAAGGACAATATTAATAAGAGAACAGCAGGATGATTAAGTACTCATGTTTTATGTTCAAATACATTCATCTGACTGGCAATTTTAACCAGTAATGGTAGAACCGTTACAACATAAACTTCTGATAGAAAAAGCAAATGTTACGCAGCTCCCATTGCAACAATGTGCCCGTGACTGAGATCGAGGTTACTGTAAGGGACAGATAGGTTCTTCTGGATTACATACAGCTGTGGCCACCAAGATGGGGCAGCGTCCAGAACGGAACTGATGCAGAGCCTCCTCTCTGTCTCTCTGGGATCGATCTCCATGAATGCTGGTGCAAGCGTAACCCTCACGGTACAGGAAGTCTTCCAAAGCATCTGCCCCTTTCTTGGTTTCCACAAAGACTAGAGTCAAGGAATCTTTTCCTGTACAGATATGCATGGAATAGAGGAAGGCAAGATCAGAAGCCGGACAACATTTGAATCCCAAAAATGTGATTTAATGGAAATAAGCGTCTTGATGAATTGCTGGAGTGATACAAGACAGGAGTCGGAATATAAAAACAGTCAGCAATTGCAAAATCGTGAGGTAAAAACAAAACAAAATGACAACAAGCTGAAACAAAAAACAACAAAAAAAGAAAAACTTTACATTTACTGACAACGATTAATTGCCTACGGCTGCTGAATAACTTCTGTTGAAACACGAACTTGATAATGTAACAATTCAGGTATCAAAACAGCAATGGCTATCAGAATAAAAGCATAAAGAATTTTAAAAAAGAATGGATGAAGGATAATGGGATAGGGTACAGGTTATTCACAAATATATTTGCAGGTTATAAAATATGCCAAAGGATTGGCACAAGCTGGGGAAGGACCTCTTTCCAATTTCCAATCTCTCCTTATCACTATAATCTGATTGGCACATTTGTGCAGAATAATTTTTTTAACAGAAAGCATTAACAGACAGTTGGCAATTCCCCACAATGAGTCATTAAGTCTAAGATGGGACAGGATTTTTGTTTCAAGGCATTTCCTCTTCTCATTTACATTAGTTTGCTTCCAGTAATAACAGCTGTGCTGGGTAAAATGGACACTACAAATAAAAAAAATCATTTTGGACATATGAAGTAGTTAATAGATACAGGACCTCTGCATGTAATAGTAAACCAGCAATCACACACACTCAGTGCCACTGACATTGTCACTTATGGAGTGATCCGGTCCATGACTACACAATCAGCCGTATTCTGGCCACTAATCAAAACAGACTGCGCCATTAAAACGGTCACAGGCATCTGACTCATGGAAGCTAAGAGGTCTTTCTATGACACCCAGCCAGCATTGGTGACCTTTGTGTCAGCATTCAAAACAAAAATTGGCTAAGCTTTAAAAAAAAAAAAGAAGAAATCCCCTGTTGATGCAGGAGACCGTACTACTTCATACTATTTATAATCAGTTTCCCATCACTAGAATTAGGCGTGACTTTTACAGGCTGATCTTTCACTTAAATTTATATTTAAGGTAATTTTTTTCTACATGCTGCTGCATACTTCAAAGTGATTTTCTTTTTAACCTGGAGTTACTTATTCTGACCCTCTTCAATTTCTCTAATGGACTTTAACATGCCAAGTTCAGGACAAGGTACAATATAATGTACCATTTGCCTTGCACTACAAACTCTTAAGTGTAAATAAAAAAAGAACTGAGGCAGCATATCAGCTGGGGAGCAAGGGACGGGATGAGTTGTGGAATGTGATGTTTCTGGCTTGTGGGTCAGAAAGAAGTTATTGGATATTCACACTTACCTGGCTTCTCTGGAGTCTCTGTCACATTTTCCTGAACCTCACTGGGAATAACTAAGATAAAACCAAACCGGCCAGTAAATGTAAGCCTGCACAACTTTCAAAGTTTTAGATAAACGCGTTTATACAGACCACAAGAGAAGCAAACTGCTTTAATCACCATTTTTTAACGATGTTGCACAGTCCACTTTAACATGCCATGGGGCAGACTGACAAACATGAGATGATAGTTCACAGCCTGATGAGACCTACATGGAAGGAAACCCCTGAATCAGCATATCTTACCTGTAGCATTGAGCAGATCCAGGAGGAAAGACCTCTTGTCGGTCTCTTCTACCCAGACCACCTTCTGTGTGATGTTCTCTGAAGTGGAACCAACACGGCCAACAGCCAAGAAAATGTAGTCCTCCAAGAAGTCACGAGCCAGGATCTAGACACGAGGTATAGATGATCAGTATACATTTATGATTAATCTATAACCAATTATATGGACACTTTACTACGCAAACATACTTGGATCTCTTTGGGGAAGGTTGCACTGAACATCATTGTCTGACGAACGCCTTTAGGCGGCATCGTATCTTGCTCCACAATACGTCTGATCTGTGGTTCAAAGCCCATATCCAACATACGGTCGGCTTCATCCAGGACTAAGTAGCTGCAGAAGGACAACATTATCAGTTATATGCAGTCTGGAACTCCTAAAAATTAAGACATGTTTGCATTTTACTGACTTGCAGAAGTCAAGACCAATCTTGCCCCTCTCCATCATGTCGACCAGGCGACCAGGAGTTGCAACCAGCAGGTGACATCCTCTTTCCAAGTCTCTGATCTGCTGGCCGATATCAGCCCCCCCATACACCACACAGGGACGTACACGAGAGCGATACGCAAACTGGAATTGCAACAGGAGAACATAAAATTTTTAGACCAGTAATAGTAATGAATTGTTCTACAGAGAGAAAACTGGAGTGCCAAGTGCCCACCTTCCTCGCCTCATCATAAATCTGCAGGGCCAGCTCTCTGGTTGGAGCAAGGACGAGTGAAAGTGGATACTGCTTACGACGTCCATACCTGCCATTGTCCTGTGGATTCATTAAATTTATATTATCAATGTTACATGTATATCAAGGAGATCCTCTGTTAATATTTGATCTTAGTACCAAATACCTGTCCACTGTTCTTGGCAGCTTGAAGGGCATCTCCTGGTCCCTCTGTGTAGATCTGACTCAGCACAGGCAACAAGAAGGCAGCAGTCTTTCCAGAGCCTAACAAGAGACACATTAGTAAACAGGTAGTTGGGGGGGGGGGGGAAACATGTATCCATAATACATCAACCACTTCTTTCATAATTAAGTCTCACAAAGTCTTGTAGCTAGAATCAGGACTTTAAGTCCTGACGGAGAGGACTCACCAGTCTGGGCACAAGCCATTAGGTCTCTCTTGGTCTTGATGATAGGAATAGCATGTTTCTGAACTGGAGTAGGACGAGTATAGCGGCTCAGGGTGATGTTCCCCATGATTATCTCCCCCATGTCCACATCGTGAAACTATAGCAGTTGAAATAACGGTTAGTTATGTTCTGTTAAAACTATTATAAAGGCTAAATCTTTCAAACAATGTGCAAGTGTAGCAAACTGCATACATACACTCTCAATGTGTGGTGGGCAGTTGCTTCCAGTGGCCTCCACTGGAATATCATCATATTTCTCAAAATTTATCCCAGTGTTGCTCCCAGAGAACAGCTCACTAGTGAATACAGTTTGGAAAAGAAAAATCAGGCACAATATACATTTGCCAGTTCAACTGTAATTACAAGAGACTAGCTTACTGTTCCAGGCGCTCATTGGGGGCAGTGGGCTTGGACCAGTCTTCATCTCTCCCTTCCTCCACCCACCGGCTGTTTCCTCCACTAGAAAATCCACTACGCTCGTATCTGTACACATGCAATGCGTTAGTATTTTGCACAGAAATCCATAAGTGCAGGTCTTATTTCATTACTATAGCTTCAGAGCCTTGCTAAGTCATTGACTAAAAGTGGTCTCCCACTGCAAGAAAAATGAATAACAAGACCATAGTGTCACACTATAATCATTAAGTTACTATCAGAGCAAAGCAAACAAGCTGACAGGGTGCTGTAAAGAAGGACAGTACCTTACAAACAAGACCTGTTAGTATCTCTTGATCAGCATAACCCTTTTCAAAAAATAAAAATAAACTACCCGAGGCATAAATTTCAATTAACTTAATTGCTTTGGCAACACAAAAATGATAATTTAAATTATCACCCCAAAAAAATAAAAAGCCAAAATCTAAATCATTGAGCGTTGTGATATGTAGTACGGTGAGGCAAAGAACACATCCAAACTTGTTTTAACATTAAATGTGAACATTTTCCTTACCTCCCTCTTGGGCCTGCTCCACGGTCGTTAAAGAAGGAAGACTTTGACCTGTCAGATCGTCCTCCGAAGCTGCTGAAGGCGGCATCCCTCTGAGGTCCTCCCCAATTGGAATCTTTGTTGTCATAATTTCCAAACCCTGAAAATGGAAAGAGAAACCTTCACTATAGGTATTTTTCACTAAATATGCTGTTGGTTCATGATGACACTACTACCAGCAGTGGAGAATGGTTTTCCTACATCCAGAGTAAAAGGAATTGCTTAAATGAGCTATTATAGCTCACTGATGATTGCATGTGAACAGTGCTGACCTTGTATCATCTACATGAAAAAGGGTGGGGAATGGCAGAGGTCCGGGTCAACTTCTATAACTCTACATATTGACCTACAGTGAGGTTTTAGAGAAAACTGGTGTTCCATGTCTGCATTTTGAAATGGCAGATTCAACAAGCCTCCACCCCTGTTAACATGGTAGGCGCTAAGCCCACCTCTATCGTTGCGAGGGGGTCCACGCCCTCCGAAGCCCCCATTTGTGCGGCCGTCGTGGTAACCATTCATAAATCCATTGCTGCGTCCACCATCCCATCCAGGTGAATCTTCATTGGAGGTGGGAGTAGATTAAAAAAAAAAATAAAAAAAAAAAAAAAAAAAAAAAAAAAGTGAGATAAGTACTTTTGTTAAACATGAATAAATGGGTTTTTTTTTCCCAGTGCTAATCTTGTTTTAGTTCAATTTACGGAGAAATTGAATGCAAGCAAACAAAACTGAACCAGGCCTGCAAGCTTCCACAATTACCACAATGATACACATTGGCTAATTTACAAAGAAAAAAAACTATATCGGCATATAATGACATAATGGTATGTCGATGACCATGTCTGTATCAGGCTGTAAAAATAGTCATCAAAAATTATGCAAAGAATAAAGCAAAAAAGGGCATGTGTTATTCTTTTGGTGAGAGGACCTACTGAGCGGTCTTTGCTTTTAGGGGAACATCAACCACAACAATTTGCTCAGCTTTGAACAATGGCAGTATCAGAGCCCATCGATGACTGCAGTTCTCAGTGGAGGCAGAGTATGAAGCTCGTGAAGTTTGGGTTGATTTATGACTGATGTTTAGTTGTGCTGTGACAAGACTAGCTGGGTTCACAGAAACGATGCACCAAGGGGAAAAGCAACTGCTCAGAACTATGTGTCTATTACAGGAGCTGACAAGCTCCATTGAGGGTCATTTATTCTGTACCTGCATAAATAGGCGTTTGTTTTGATCATTGTGCCCCTTCCAGTAATCAAAAAGTAGAAGCCTTGTAGACACACCTATCTACAGTATGTGCTGTAGTCTGGTCCATGGAACATGCTAAGAGTAGCCATCGCCATTACTTATCTGAGAGATTAAATTCAGAACAGTATAATCAAACCCACCCACCACCACCAAAAAAAAAAAAAAAGGCTGAAGGGATCATAAAGTTACTGATTTTACACAGTGCACTGGACATTTTGCGGCCTTTCAGACATTAACTACTATCTTACAACTGCACATTTTACTGTAATTTCATACATAAAGGAAACTGAAGGTGCACCCTTCTGACAAATTGTTTATGACCTAGTCATATAATGATATACTGGCAAATCTAAAAGTTTGTTTGAATTAAGTAACTCAGACCAGTATCAAAATTATGTGCGATCTCCAAACATGGCAAAGCACACCAAGCAGCAGTGTCATGAAACCACTTGCGATGGCGATGCAAATTCATGTCACAAAGAGTTATCAGCAGACTCAAATTACAATGAGAAATCCAACTGTGTTTACACTGTGGGTGCACTATAAATCTAGTTACTCAACGATATTAGACAGATCAAAGCTCTACCAGGGTATAGGCTCACAGTATAACACACCACTCTGGAAATTCTTCTGCAACCTCCTTTCAACCTGCTAGAAGCATAAACCCCTGACATACTTCAAATTTGTACTGACCTTTTGATCCAAAAATGCCAAAGTCATCTATGCTTTGCTGAAATTCTGTTTGAAAACCATAACAGGAGCGTGACACTAATTAAATGAAAAAAGTTTGCTTGGGTGAAATGAGTTGGAATATTAATTCCTTCAGGATTTAGAGAACTTAGCACAGTGAAAGATTTGAGGTAAGCAAATTGCCTTTGCATGGTTTCACACAACTAGGAAAGTTTTCCCATACATTTCCTTCATTCCGAACAACTCGAATCCATGTGACTTCAAAATTGTGTTTCAGGACTCATTCAGCATTAAATACGATTGATTTATCTGGAAGGAAGGCAATTAAGGCATATTATTAAAAACTGTTTACTTCAACATGAACAAGCCCATTAGCTTTAAATATATTTTTCCTCTTGAATGCCATAGAAAATGCTGTAAATACCAAGGATTATAAGATACATAAATGTCACTTTGGACAGACTGTACAGGTTATTATGATTCCATCATGTATCATAGAAGATTGCACAAGCAGAAAGTTTCACACAATTGCACCATTATCCCAAATAATTCCAAGTCATGGGAGAATTTTCAAAGAGACAAAAGGGTAATTATTTACAAAGATTTCAATGATGCAGTAGGGGATTCTGCATGAAATAAAATTTACATTGGAACTATAAATGAAAAATAGGCTTTGCGCCCCCCCTTGAGCTACCGCATTCATAAAATCAGTCAAACTAGTGATTCTGTGCATTATCTTAGACTGCAACATCACCATGCAACAAAGCCTTCCAGCTTCATCAAATATTGCGCTAGGTCCAGATACCCTGATTCTTCCCAAACAAGCAGCCACAACGCAAGGCCTAGACTGAATTCTGGTAGTTGTCTATACACAAGTCACAGCTGCCAACAAATAGATGGCTTAGCGTGCAGGTAGCAGTCAAGGTATAACACTTCTGTTTCGCCAACCCCCACTGTAGGCATGGTAAAAGGCAAGCTCTTGAGAGACCAATCTTGGGTAACCTGAGCAAAGGTAGGGAAGCAGGCTATAAAAAGACACGCGTAATTCCTGTCTCATGCAATATGAGTGTTGGGCTTGACTTAACATGAAGTTACCAGGGCTTATAGTCATCCCATTTTGAAGTACAGTTATTTCTGTGTCTTTGATTGCAGGTACTACTTTGAGTAGTACCTTGACTACTTTGGCAAACTTGAGGTGAAATGTGGATTTGAATGTACAGTGGAAGAATCAAGTCCACTGCAATTACATTATGCTTCAGGAGAAGTAGTAAAAGACAAAAGTTTTTTCAATGTGCCACCCAAAGCTTCACATATTCTATTTTAAGATATGAAATTAATTTGGCTGCAAGCATTCCAGCAGAAAAACACATGAATTAACCATGAGCCTATCATTCAATTTTATGATGCGCTTTGGTCTAATGTGACCCTTTTCCCTTCAAACTGGCTTTGCCGGTGTTAAAATGGCTATTTCATGCATCTTGAAATGCAAGTTGCCCTCAGCGAAAGCAGACAGAAGGGACTTACAGAGATTTACTGGTGCCACTGAATAACCGCACTGTCTACCAGCGGAATAAGCATTTCCTGCTGTGGAATAAGAAAACAGTAAAAACGAGAAAAACGTCAAGTGTGCAATTACAGAATACTAAAGTTCCAAAATGTAAAATAATTTGAGTGTGCCATGCACAACAAATGTATTCATATAGGACTACAAGAAGCTGAAGAAAGTAGAGTCCAAAAAAAAAAAAAAAAAAATGTTGGGCTGACACAACAGCTTTATCTTGGCTACAAAGATACCGTCAATTCTAGTACTAGCACCCCTGCCCCCAACAGTACCCTTTATCAGAGCAATAAATGGCTAACACTACTCTTGTTCACACAAGACATTACACCAACAAACTAACCATGGAAACGCCATGCATAAGTTAACACACCAGGTTTACAAAAAAACAGGAATCGGCCATTTCAATACTGTCAAATTGTGTGATTTAGGTGCAATTTGTGGTTACATTTAGGGGTCACAGCTTCTTTCTTTTAAATACGGAAAAAAATTGACACAGTTGTCTCATTCTGTGTGTCATTGATGGAGTAAATGGTACTAATGCTGGATGGACTTATGTTTCGAGATAAATAAAATAAACGTCATTTCATTACATACTACAATGGGAAGTATTGACCAGAATGACCTGGATCAGGCCTCACATACATTTCCTCAATGGTGCTTGCTTTTACCATGCTCGGATCGTTTTTTGTTTTTTTTTTTAAAACCAATGACACATTGTGTCAAACCTGCCTTGATAGTTTGACTGTAGCTTTGGGGGGTGTATTTTGGGTTTAACTTACCATTTTTGGAAGCTTCTCTGTTTCTCAAGTGAGGTGGAATGTAGCGTCCTAGGAGGAAGGAAAATAACTGTCACATAAGCAGACTACTCTAAACTGAAGATGCATCTAGGTGAATGTAGTGCATACATATCCTAAATTCAATGTAATATAACATTGTCATTGGTTCACGTTGAGATCATGTAAAATACCAGACTCGATTGTAAAGTTACTTTTTTCTTCTAGTGCTACTGATACGGACACTCAAAAAATTAAGACCATCAGTCACTCTCAAAGATGTTCACCACAAGTTCAAGTTACACTGCACTGAGATTTATTCAAGGCGCTGGGCAATGTGCGGACATAGTCAAATTACCTCGTTCCAAAAAAATTGTGGTTTTATCAGTCCCTTGTGGCTTTTGCCCGCTTTACTACAAACACACAAATGTCTTATGGCACCATGAATTCAACGTTTTCTTTAAAAACTATTAATTCTAAAGAAAAAACAAAATGTTAACCATTACAGTTGTATGATACAGGGTTGACTGGACCGGTGGATGAAAGAAAACAATACGAGTTAAGATGTCGACTTGCGAAAAGTTAAGACACCAGGCTGCAAGATGGAAAATAATTTAAGGATTACTTACTGCCGGTTCCTCCGCCTTGTCCCTCAGCAGAGTTCAAGTCTAGGGCAGCAAGCTACGGAGGTTTAAAGTCAGTTAGTTTATGTTAAACGCCAGTATTAGCATTTCGATGAAAGGAGATGACATTAGCCTCAGACGGGTACGAGCTAGTCACCGGTAAAATGTTGACAAATACAAAAACAAAGAAAAGTTTCCAAAAAACGACCTTCATCGGTACATTAAAAATTAACAGTTGACTCCCTTAGCAGATTTCGAACCTCTTCAATTATCTACTGGTTCTCAAACGTCAAATTATTTAATGCGTCGATGAAACCCGCTGACAACATTTTTTCCTGCGCCACGTTTCAGGTCGACAAGGCCTAACACTAGCCGGCTAGCGTTAACTTAGGCTAACGTTAAACACCGGCAAGGAAGTCAATGTTAGCTATGCCTTGAGATAACGATGACGTTCGTCGACGAAAATGATTAGAACGTAAAATGACTTGGTATTTGGGGTGAGCTTGAATGTATTCATAGGTCAATTTCCAAGAAAATGTGTTTGTTTTTTTCCACTACTTCGGTAGGTCGCTGGTACAATAGAGACGAGCTCCGCCATCACAATCTTCAATGCAGCGACATCACCACCTCCATTTTACCAGCCGTAGTGGTAGCGTTGCTAAAGCTGCCAACGAGGCTTCTTCGGTTTGGGTCGAAAGTAATCTGTCGCGTACTTAAAATCTAAAACATAAGAATTAGGCCGGCAAACAGGTAATGTTAAATACCAAAAAAACTCACCTGCTGATCTAGACCGTGTGGATTATCAACGACCACATGACTCATAACTAAAGAGAAGTGGGGGATTATTTCTGAAGAGAAAGGATTTTCTTTGTTAGCACGATCGAGCTATGCTGTTACTACTTTCTGTACAATTACAAATACAAGCGATTGTAACCCGTAAACCTGACGAGGAAACTGAGTGTACTTAAAATAAATAAAACGATGACGTTTTATATAAATATAAATTCCGTTCCAGTTTCCAAATGAAGTGTGCTCCCGGTAAGCTTGACCGTGGTGGAATGAAACCGACTGCTCAGGTAACGCGAGATATTGCCTCCTGTCTACCAACAGTGCGCTCGAAACTTATCGCGATACTTCATTTAATCCCTGATTGGTATGGCCCTGCTGGAGGAAAAGCGGTTCCACGAAACATCGGGGGTGGTGCTTGTGCCTCCTAGTCTCTTTAAGTGTAATTTGATCTCAGAAACCCCATTCCTCGGTTTACATACTCAAATTATTCACTTGTATCCACATCAAAATGATGATGTTTCGTGTGGCCCAATGTTTTTTTGGGACCTTGTTTTTATAAAGCCACTTTATACTGTTAATATCGCTCTGCCCCCGAGTGTGTGTGTGTTTGTCTTGTATGATATCACAGCTTCCCTTGTCCCTGTAATGCCACTACCCGTCCTTGTGACGTCACAGCTTCTCCAGTCACATTATGGGTAAGGCATTCCTTAGAGACCTCTACTTCATCGTGAACGAAACCTTTCCGTTTCCCCTGACTGGCACCACCCCCGATCTCACCCTGTATAATATTGCAGAAAGATTTGTGGAGACCATATGTCGATGGGATAAGGTACAACGGAGGTAATTAGAAGAAAGGTCAACAAAGAACATTTAGAAACAATACTTCTGAGTAAAACCAAGCACCCTCCTTGTATATACTCAAGATGAGGTGTGAAGTTTCTGACACCCATGTTGTTCAAATACATGACTATGATCAGCCAAGTTTGGGACAAATAAAAAAATGCCAGCCGACTTGTAAAAGAAACCTGTTTCAGTGCGTCACTCTGATTCTTCCCCATTGAATGCCTCTCATAGTCACATGGTGTTGCTGTCCAAACAAGCAAAGCAACAAAACATGCTCCATTTGTTTCTTAACCTGTTACCAGACTGAATGTGAGGTCATATTGGTCACACTTATTTAAAGTTTGAAGCAAATGTGTTTTGCTACACCCTATTCCTATCTATTCACCTTCTTTGCCTCCTTATTTTACTTCTTTAATTTATTTTCTGTTACGTAAAACCAGATAGATAGATAGATAGATAGATAGATAGATAGATAGATAGATAGATAGATAGATAGATAGATAGATAGATAGATAGATAGATAGATAAAGGTTTTGTACAACCTATCCCCATCTGCTGGTCAATATGTTTATTTCATGGCAATTCACAGTGGCATAGATAGATCATCTTCTTTTCCTTTTGGCTCTTCCCTTCAGGAGTCTGGTCTTACTACTGGCTTATATACCTTTCCTTTCATTATGGCCTGATACTCTTTTATCACACATTACTCCTTACCTTTTCTTCCAAGTCGTTTGTTACTGCTTGAACACATTTCTTCTTCATCCTCTCCATTATTGTTATTATAAGTACTCTACCTTCTTTATCTCCACGCCTCTTATTCACACAGAATGTATTATGTCTTGTTGCAACTAACCTTCATTCCTCTCCTTTCCTTCCTCTCCTTGACCTATCAAGATTTTCCTTGCCCTGCTCTCTGCTCTCACTGCAGATCACAATGTAATCTGCAAACATCATGGTCCATGGAGAGTCCTGCCTAACCTCATCTGTCAACCTGACCATCACCACTGCAAACATGGTTGGGCTCAGAGCTGATCCCTGATGTTGTTCAACCTCCACCTTTAAGTTTTCTGTCAGACTTACAGCACACCTCACCACTGTCTCACAGCTGGCATACGTGTCCTGCACCAGTATAACATACTTCTCTGCTTGTCTAGACTTCTTCATACATACCATAGTCCTCTCTTGGCATCCTGCTCTCGGTCTACGAAGGCATAATGCCTATATAATCATAAATATATATGTGTATAATGTGTGTGAGTACATCTTCATATGCAAAGCAGCAAAATGTACCACTTACAGACATTTACTGTTGCCTCTGAATAATTGCATTGTCAACCAGCAGTATAAGTATTTCCTGCTTTGGAATAACAAAACAGTAAAAACAAGAAACGTCAAGTGAGCAATAACAGGGAAAACCCAAATTCATAAATGTATTCAAAATGCAAATTTTTTTGAACAACAGTTTGCCAGGCACAACTCAAGTATTGATATATGCCTTTAAGATGCTGAAGAAAGTAAAGGGAAAAGGAGAAACCACCTCGTGTTGGTCTTTCACATCAACTTAATCTTGGCTACAAAAACACTGATGTACTTGCTGTTATTAATCCCAGACAGAAATTAATTTAGTGTGTGACAGAATGTGTTTATTACTCTAAATTAGAGTGATCTAAATATATCACTTTAATACTCACTTGTTATTGACAGTTGACAATTGATTAGATTTTATTATGATTTCAGTGAGGCTTTTAATCATTTTAATATCTATACATGAAAAAATATTAAGCATAAATTAAAGTAAATGTGGTTACTTAACCACAGTTGGAACATTTTAACTATATCTGAAAACGTTTGCATTGCAAAATGCACACTACTGAAAGTTAGCACATATGAAAATTGCAAAATAGCGAACATCTTCATTTCCATTTACCTATTTTTACCTTTCACCTACTTAATGACATACTGTCTGTGGTTATTTTTTTTATTAATTTCTCATTTTTTGTTTGTTTGTTTGTTTTGGTTGTATTATTTCAGATTGAACCAACGTTTTAGATTTTCTACCTCGGTATTTCACTAAGTGATTCCATGTCAATGGTCAGGTGTCACCTTGTTATGTATTGTTGTATTTCATTGCCCCATTCAATCAGCGGTTTGTCGAACTTTATTCCTTCTTCCCAGACTTAAGCATCAAATAACCTTTATTTTATGCTTTAAGTCTGAGCATGACATAACTGTACACAACGAATTAATTACAGTTGCTCTGTTAGTATAGCCAGTCATATTCCATAGCATATGCAGCTTTTTCCTCAAATAATAATGTTCGATCAAAAGATTGCTTTGCAGCGCTCGATGGTCATTACATTTATCATACAAATCCCATCAACCACTTCGTGAGTTCTCCGGAAGAAAAAGTAATTTTTTTCCCTTGCACTTCCTCTTTCGGTCAACGGAGTGTAGGTATGAGCATCGGCCTTTCACCCTCGTTCACGAATCCACTTTTAATCATGATTCACTGAAGTCATCCAAACGAAATTGACATCTTTAAAAGAACAAAATATGTTTTTTCATGAAGTCCAATGAATATTTTAATTGTTTATCGAGTTATTGAATGAATCTATTCTTGGTAAACTTACGGATGACATGGCGTCCACGGCAAGCTAGCTAACCGGCAAGGGCGCACATTTACACAGAACTTGATCAACCTCATAGTAACGCGTCGTCTTACGAGGTTCCCAAACTAGTACGGCTATGCTTTCTAAATTAAAAGTGAAGTACTTCACAGAGGAACGTACCAAAAATTCAAATCGCCCGACCTAAATTGTTAGCTAAAGCTAGCAAGCTAGTCTAACAATACTTTTCACATCACTCGAGCTGAAGTTAGCATTCGTGTCATCATACCGATTACTGTCGGCCTGTTTTTATTTCAGTCCACGATGGGTCGTGTCATCAGGGGACAGAGAAAAGGTGCGGGCTCCGTATTCAAAGCTCATGTCAAGCACAGGAAAGGTGCTGCTAAACTCCGTCACATTGACTTCGCTGAACGCCATGGCTACATCAAGGGGATCGTGAAGGTAAACTGCACGGATCAGCCATAGCAGCTGTCGACCTTCTTTGGTTGTGGGTCAGTGTTTTTAATGACAATCGTGCCTGCTGCTGTATTCTGCCAGGATATCATTCACGACCCTGGCCGTGGCGCCCCCCTGGCCAAAGTGGCGTTCCGGGACCCGTATCGCTTCAAGAAGAGGACAGAGTTGTTCATTGCAGCTGAGGGTATCCACACCGGGCAGTTCATCTACTGTGGGAAGAAAGGTAAGCTGCTGGCCCTTTGCTGTTTAGATGGGTATGACAACAATTACCTAGAATTTTGTTGTCTTGTGTGTATCAACCCTGTGGCATTGAATGTGTGAATCGCTCGATGAATGAAACATAGATTACAAGTGGAAGCATATACGGAATGAAGTCATCACAGTGAAAATGGCTAAGACGGTCTTTATTAGTCATTTAGATCGAATAGCAATCATATTTATATTTATACAGAACATCTTTTATTTTGCACTAAGCAGCTCTAGCTATCAGCTGTTGATCTTGAGTTTGCAATGAAACTCAACTTTAAAATACAGCGTATAAATGGGTGGCCAGTGATTTGCAGATACTTGGAGTACTTAAAAAGGACAGCTTGTCTTTGACAAATCACCAAAGAAAGTTAATCAAAACCCCAATCTGGTTTCATAACAAATTGCACAAATGTCTGCTCAGCATTGATGCCAATCCAAGGTACAAAATCATATTATTCTATAATACTTGCTGAAGGCTGTGAAAAATTGCTACTCTGGTCTGTATTAGGAAAAGGTTAGAATAACATCTTGATCCACTACTGTATTCCGACCTAGTTTAATCATAATGTTTAAGTTTATCCACATTATCTGTTTCAATCATGATACAAATTTATAGAAGTGAGTATAATCATAGTTATAAATATGCTGAAAACTTAAAATGTTATTCCTTTCAGCTATGTTATCAGTGTCAGGTTTGGATGGAACTGTCATCCTATAGATAAGTGAAGACATGAGTTGAATATCTTTGTGACCCCTTGTGGGATTTTCCCCAAACTTAAGTATGGGTCTTCGGTAACCATCTCTGCATTCAGAAAGTCCGTTTGGCTATTACAGTATGACTGATGTGGTGTTAGTTCATCAGCAAAGTCAAGGCTGATTCGTGGCAGGATATTGTCCAGCAACTGTCATGGAAAGGGTTTAGTTGCTTGCCTCAGAAGCGGCGACATTCCCAATCTAACAATATTGGCGGCAAGCTCATTTTATTTCCATATGGATAAAACACCATCAATGCAGGCTATTCAGTCTACAGGAAATACTGCTTTAAAATTTGAAAATATAGACTCAACCCATCGACACAGTCTTAATCAAACATTTGAGTCCTCCCTCATAGGTATTACACGAGAGCTAAAAGTGTTTTATGCCACTCAAGTTACTAGTCAATGCTTTCACTTGGTTGGAAATGATATGAATTGTAAACGTGGCATCTAAATAAAAGTTCCTATATATAATGAACACCATGTTGTTAAAATACTTCATGTTGGTTTTTCATCCCCATGGTAACATTATTGAACAGCAACAGTGTCAGCGTAAGGTGTATGCATACCAGTCAACCAATCTTCTAAAATCTTTTCCGCTTCAGCTCAGCTCAACATTGGCAATGTCCTGCCTGTTGGCACAATGCCTGAGGGAACCATCATCTGCTGCCTGGAGGAGAAGCCTGGTGACAGGGGCAAGCTGGCCCGCGCTTCAGGAAACTATGCCACAGTCATTTCCCACAACCCAGAGACCAAGAAGTCCAGAGTCAAGCTGCCATCAGGCTCCAAGAAAGTAATCTCCTCTGCCAACAGAGCTGTTGTTGGTAAGGGTCGGCACTGTCTTAACAACTGATGGGTCTTTTTTGCTGTAACCGTTGGAGATAGATTTTATCTCAAAAGCCATTAGGTCATGACATGTCCAGAGAAAGAATGGTGTTAATGGTTGAAGTTGTATTGATGGCTGTCCATGTTTTGACGGTTTTTGCTCTGCTTATTGAAGGTGTGGTTGCTGGAGGTGGTCGTATCGATAAACCCATCCTGAAGGCTGGTCGTGCCTACCACAAGTACAAGGCCAAGAGGAACTGCTGGCCACGTGTCCGTGGTGTGGCTATGAATGTAAGTGAAAATAGGACAGTTATTGCAGGATAGAAAAGATGGCTACATGTTGTCAGCATGGGCAAGGGAATTAATTGTTTCAAGCGAAAGGTGATACAATGGACACGGGTATTGTTCTTTCTTTTGGTCCGGTTGCTGTTCTTGGATTAAGCGTTTGACATTAGGCCGAGGATCAGTCCCTTTCTCCAGGCAACTGTACGTGTAGATAGCATCATGACCAGTGTTCTGGTGTCAAATTATTCCGATGAAAGTTGCCTATTTGAATTAAATTTAGGAGTCACTGTAGTGCTGCCCAGAGTGCAGTCATTATCGCTTCTGTTAGCATGTTTGGTAGCTGGGAAAGACCAAATGTTCTCTGTGTCTTAAGTTTAACTGATGCAGTGATGGTTCTTTCACATTCTGTTATTCATTGACTTGGTAATCTGTAGAATACATTACATTTGGATTTGGGGACAAGGCTGGTGTGTGACGTGAGAGGCTTTGTGCTGACAAATTGTCAACCTCTGCATCTGGACACATGCAGACAGGAGAACACATCGTTTTTAAAACAAGACTCCAGCGAAGCATCTTCAGAGTGAAAGAATTGCAGGCAGGGATCTTTGTGAATGTAATAACTAAGACAGTCTTTCCCTCTTACAGCCTGTTGAGCATCCCTTCGGTGGTGGTAACCATCAGCACATTGGCAAACCCTCAACAATCAGGAGAGATGCACCTCCTGGTCGCAAGGTCGGTCTTATCGCTGCCCGTCGTACAGGCAGACTGCGAGGAACAAAGACCGTCCAGGAGAAGGAGAACTGATCTTGGCTTTCTTGATAATAAAACTTGTTCCAAAAGAATACATCCATGTGCTTTATTTGTTGGTCACAGGTGTATCCTGATATTGTAGTGGTAAAATGGATATTGATTTGAAATTTTTTTTTCTTGAGTCGACAATGAATGCACATGAAAAAAGATGGAGTCACTGGAGTATTAGTGGTACAGTTACTGGTGGCTTATGGCATTTTTAAAGTCATTTGCCAGCTTGACCCTTGTAGACCAACTATGCCTAATAAAGCACTGGGAATTGTAAACATCTTGTAGCTATTCTAGAAAAAAAATTTCTGTGGCCATGTTATTGAAGCAGTGTGCTACAAGTAGCAGGTAAGCTACTATTAGCTTCTTACAGTTTGTTTAAAATATAGAACCAAAGTAATTTGAAAAGTGCACATCAGTGAGCTGATCACAAAGCATAGAAGTCCCCTGCTGCTTCAAAGAGGTTGGAGACCTGCAGTCACCAAGAGCCTGCTGTTAACCCTATGAACCATCCATAGAAACTAGACTCCGCAATAAAGGATGTGAAATTACCCGGTCAGTGGCACTCAAAGAGTTTAACAGTGACATAGCTTCAGGACTCTTGAAAAAACTGGGAATTGAATGGCAGTGAGTAAAGTTATTGATCAAGATGATTTTTCTGCTTGTTTGAACAAGACAAAACCGTGGATCGGAATTTTACTCTCAACTCCCTTATGGCATTTGTATGGAGTCATGCTCGATAACACCTCCAGGTAACTTGACAACAGCTTTACACTAACTAATTAGTCCTATTCTGTGTAGATATCTTCAAGATTTAACAGCGTTAAGTTTTTTTACCTTAAGAAATGAGACCTGCATGAAGCTGAATCCTCCATCAACACCCCTTGAGGTTTCATCAGAGCCTTGCCTTTCATTTGCCCTGGTGCATTGTGTCTGTAGGCATTCTGAGCTGGTGAAGTGATCATACACCCTCTGCCACATTTATCAAGAAATTTTTTTGTCTTAAACATATGTCTCCAAAATTCTTTGACCCCTTACTTGGATTCCCAAGAGTCTTCTAAAGGAAAACATAGTATAGATAATTCTCCGGATGTAAAAATTCAATTCACACACCATGAGTTTACACTTAAGCACTTGAGATCTTTACACTGATTCACACAAAGACTGTATAGTAAGAATGACACACAGACAAGATTCCATGTTCTTTATTTGCTAAGGGCGCAATGCTTTTTTTTGTTATATTTCTGTGCACAAAAAACCTCACAAAGTGAAAGTCCACATCGCGACTGTAGCTCCAGAATTCAACGTCACACCATGGCCAAAACAAAAGTCGGCAAAAAACAGGGCGCAGAACTCTGTACAGTCATTATCTTCTTTAAAAATAACACAAGGACAAAAATGTTCCTCTTAAATCAAATTCTATTTTTAGTGAAATACAACAAAATAAATTCTATAAAATAAGAGCAAAATATTTAAATATACGGTGGGCAGAATATTTTCATTTGCAGGAGTATTTGGTATGTTTAGACAAAATTTTTTTTTCAAAAAATACACGCATTCAAGTTACCAATTAAATACAGTATTTACTGATGTTTACCTTTTACTCCTACAGAATTACAAGTTATCTCAAGTTGCAACATGACTAACCAGCCGCTATTCTTACGGTACAACCCTGCTGTGGATCCTGTTCTCCGAGAAGCGAGATAGTCGGGGTTCTGCCACTGCTCAGGAGTGGTGGCTCCATCCTGAGCTGCAGCAAGATGTTGGGCAACAAGTCTGTCTAGAAGGCTCTACTGAAAAGACAGAAGCAATCCACACAGTCTACAGCCCAGTGCAGCAATTCTGTTGCATATGAGTTTCATTTTTCAGAATTCCTATAGATGAAAGCTAAGCTGTCTATCCCACCGAAACTGAGTGCCGAATGTGAAGTTGGAGGATTAAATGTGCAATTGAAAAGCCACTTATTCATACATTGGTTCAAAATATTGCCCTCATTGTAGATAGATGGAGTAGAAAAAAAAGAAAATACAACATCATCAAAAAAAACAAAACAAAAAAAAAAAGGGTAACGCCCCTCTGGAGATGTGGATTAAGAACAGCTTTAAGTTGTTATGAACACAAGTCGTCTTCCCTTGGGCTACACTATTCTGGTGAGAAGCCATGCTAAATGTTACAGCATATTAACTGGAGCTTCGAAAAGGGTTTAATTCATTACCAGAACAAACAAAAAGAAAAAGAAAGGCAATGAGTTTCAGAACAATGTTGCATCACTGCTTTTTCACATCAAACACCGTAAAAGTCCACCCAACCATTCCATATCTCACACTAAAACCAACCACAGCTCGTGAGTTGATCTGGCAGGGGTCATCAGTTGCCAAGGAGCTTAAGAATAATAATAACAATAATAATAATAATAATAATTAATCATAATAATATAATTATGATAATAACAATGCGTCCTTCTGCAGTTGAATGACCAGTAACCATCCGATGGTAGAACAAACTTTACTGTTGAGCATGGGTGATAAAACAAAGAGGAGTTGTCTTCTTACAGTTTTTCTGGGCCTTTTTCTTATTTATAATATCCATTTTGTTTTTCATAACATCTGTAACATCTCCCACCAGCAAACCACACAGAGTTATGCTACTGAGGGATTTGAACAGTCAAAAACATTAACATATTATGTACACCGTTTCGTCATGTAGACAAGCGCATCGTCGTCTCTTTTCATCGCATTATCATGTGTCTCTATTAGGACTTGTATCTATTCCCTCCACTCTGCAGTCGCCAGCAGGCCCCTGCCTTGTGGTCAGGCAGCCCCAGGCCAGGGAAGAGCGCCTCCTGCGGGCCAACAGAGAAGGAATGCCTGAGGAGGGGATGGGAGCCTGGCTCTGCCCTGCCCTGGGAGCAGAGAATGTAAGAGAGACAGAGAAAGAGAGTGGCCCAGAGAGTAGCTCTGTCGACCAAAGGATGAGAGGAAGGAGAGCGGGACGATGAAGGCTCGAGGCACAGCAGACTGGTAAGGGGTTGTTATTCCTTAGGTGGGGCGGGCGCTGGGGTTGAGGTGGGGATGGGGGCGACTTCCTCTGTACTCTCCCAGTTCTCTTGTGCTCGTGGTCCCGGACCAGGCGCGGTCGCAGGGCCTTGGGTCGGGGTCTGTGTTGGCCCTGGAGTCGGAGCTGAGGCAGGACCAGGACGCTGGGGGTTGTTCATGTGCTGAGCAGCTGGCCCAGTATACGGCTGTCCGTGGGGGTGGTTATTCTGTCGAGGAGAAGTGGACATCAGATTGTGTCGACAAGTGGCAAATCTGGGGATATTGGAGGTCAGTCATGTACTTTGATGACCAAATTCATGCAGTGACACATCAGAGTGACGTATTCTGTTTATCCTTTTGTCAATCTCTGACTCAAAGCACCAAACATTGTTCCTCTTTGAGGGAGGAGCTCTTCCCTGAGGGCTTTTAAATCACTCTTAAGGATGACAAGTTTTCCAAGGCAGGTTTCTTTCTCTATATTATCATGGCTAAACAAAATTGGTTAACTTTTTCAGATTTCTTTGGACATTTGGGTTCTCTGGAATACGGTCAAGATTATATCCCCTGAATAGCCTCAAGACGCCACTAGTTTCCACAAGTGGAATGACAAGATGGTGAGAACTTTAGGGTGCTTTCTGGGTTTAATCATCATAAACTGACAAATATGTCATGAGGCCGTTTTAAACTGTTTCTCTGAGTCTTACTCTGCTTAACACAAAGAACAGAACCATCTTTTTGTTTTCAATTCTAGCAGGATGACAATAAAAAAAGTAAAATTAGAAAAAATACCAGTAAATCAAGGTTGACATGACTGACACACCTGCTGAAATTGAGTAGTTCCAGGAGAATGTGGATAAAGGGAGGTGTCCTCAGGTGGGGACGAGTCTTGATCATCAGGTGCTTCCTGTTCATCTGGCTCCTATTATGGTCAGATCAATGATTTTTTTTTTGTAAACCTGGTATGCAGCTCAAATCTCTAAATACACTGGATTTTCAAAGCTATAAAAGGTGTACGTAGTAAACAAACAGATGTTTGGCATTCCAGTAAGACACACTATTGTTTGTATGACAACATTACAGATGTGGTCCTATTTTATGCCTGACTATCTACACCTAAGAAGCATTCTCAGGCCATTCTGACGCTGCATGTGAACATCTCTCCAGTGGAGGCTATTTCAGTATTCCATCACTAATTATCATGCGGTATTTTGTGCAGTACAAGCTTAAACAGACAACTTGTTTAGTGAAAAATATTGTATGTAACCAACACAATCTGTCAATATATTAATGTTTGTTATTATTTTGTGCCTGTAGTTATAAATTCCTTTGCTCGATTACTAATCTATAGATGTATAAGAAGTTTGACAAATTATTTTTGACAGACCAAAATAAATTCACAAAATCTATGACAGGCATTATGGCCAAATGGTGTCCCCATAACATGAGAATATCAAGAGTTTAAATTTGTAATTCATACATAACGTCATTTTTATGACATACATGCTAGTAGAGCTACCAAATTTTAATTCTGGTGCACGGCCCCAATTGGAATGAGGAAAACATTGCTGTTAAAAAGAGAATTACACTGAATATATATAATTAAAGAAGTCTGGCTTGTACTGTACGTAACAAGACCAAAATCTGTCACAGACCACATATTCACCGATAGTTTATCACAGAATGATTCCCATCTCATCCAAGGGACACAGTGGTAATAAACTTACAATAATTTGTTATTGTTTAAATAGAACTCGACAACAGATGTCCAACATTACTCTAAATCTTCTATTTCAAACAACATATTAAAAGTACAATTTTTCTAGCATTAAGATATTACCTGACTAACTACATCAAACTGGAAATAGTTCAGTTCTAAATAGAGGTGTTAATTGTTTTGGTGACCTTGAAACTAGCCTCTAGTAATTACATTCTTGCTAATTTAGTGTTTTATTTTATTTCCTTCCTACATGTTGTGGTGCCTGGAATACTGACCTTCCCTGGGCTTTCCTGAGTACACTTGAGCTGTGTATGAAATATTACAGGAGAAGTGTGTCACTTGACTGGATTTTCAACATAAACACATTACAAGTGACTTATTTTTAGTGAGAACACAAAATCACATTTACAGACAATGTTCACTGCAGCCAAGAATCAATGCAAAGCCAATTCAGTTGGTCAATGAAATATATGGGGCATTTTTCCAAATAATATCAAAAGTGTCATTGCAAACTCATAATTTTTTGTTTTGAAGTTTATATCTCACATTTTATTCAGTGGCTGTGGGCGGATATGTCATTTCAGATGTTCTTTGAAATAATGGGTCCATGTACGAGCCATATGGAATTACTATTGTTCGAAGGTTATGTGGTTGGGTTTTATTTCGCTAAATTTTGAGCGGTTTCTTTCACATTATATATTTCTAAGTCTTATCAAACAACTCTGTAACCATCCACAGAAAAAAGGGTTTCAAAAGCAACCATGGCCATTTACGCATGTATTTTCTGTTAAATAGCCACTTGCAGAATTGATATGATGGAAATTATTTTGCAAACTAGATTATAAAATTAGTGTGTGTGGATGAATGCATTTTTATTTATTTTTTTCCTTCAGCTTATAAAACACAAAAGTGTATGCAAGAGGGAGTCCCAACTTAGATTGATATTAAAAGTAATATATAAATATGAATTCAAATGGTATTTTGATACAGACATGGGCATGACTGACCACAGCCCTATATACACAAGCTTTCTGGGGACCCTGAAACACATCAGGACCATTAGTGGCAAGGATTGAGAAGAATAGACAGAAAATTGAGTCAAATTATCATAAAAAAAACAAACCAAAGCTTGTTAACCGATATGGGTCTTTTATGAAAAACAAAAATGATATATGCACACACACACACACACACACACACACACACACACACACACACACACACACACACACACACACACACACACACACACACACACACACACACACACACACACAAACACACACACCGACACACACACAAACACACACCCACATACACAGTTTGCTGGCCTCGGCAGACAGAGGTCAGTCCCTGCCCGAAGCTGTTAGGCCAGGA
>CAAKHD010004905.1:54355-95417 GCA_901007705.1 Fistularia tabacaria
TCAGGGGTTTTCTTTGAGGCCTGGAAAAAAATTTGGTAAAAAAGAAAAGAGTAAAAAAAAAAAATTGCAAAAAAAAAGTGGAAAAAAAAAAAAAAAAAAAAAAAAAAAAAAAATCAACTTATTCATCCAGTGTTTATGCAGCAAGACAAACTTATCTTGACTTTCTGCTAAAATGTGTACTAGTGTTCAGGTGCAGATATTTCCACTCAATATTTTCTTGAGACATTTACTCTAAATCACAAGAGATTGATTAAACCATATTCATCTTTAAAACCTTTGCAAATGCAATGCATTAACTTTTATCAGTTACCTCATCAGAAATTTGCTGAGCCAGGCGGATGGCAACATTACGTAGCATACATTCTGAAGCAGGGTTAGGGATATTTTGCAATGCACTCTGAAGGACCAGGGCCTGATCATGTGTGGCTTGATTGATCTGTAGACAACATAAAACAGTGAAAGGAAGGTGTGGCAGGTAATAAACATGCCAGCAAAAGTGTCTGAAATTAAAGTTTATGGAACCAATTTTCTGTCAGATGTGTGTGTTCTAACCGGGGAAACTGGGATATTTCCTTCAGCGTTGGGCTGGCAGGCTTCGGCAACTGCTTTCACATGCCCAAAGCCAATAGCTGTAAGGAGGAGTTTGGCAATTTTCAATGCATTGAGGTAAGCACCGCGCCGTGTCTCCATATCTGCCGATGGCAGAAAATTGTTGCGGGTGAGCATGCTCAACACCAGAGGCAACCCGCCACTCTTCAAAAAGTTGTACTGGAAGTCACTGGCATCCTCCCCAAGAGTGGCACTGGCTGGCATCAGCAAAGCATACACAACCTAGGACAAGGGTAAGAACAGTTATTTCAATACACTCAACACTGATTTAACCACTTCAGCCACACTGGTCTGAAGAAGCTATTAAAAAATGCCCTTAAAGAGACAGGATTTTTAACCGCATTAAACAAAAATGAATAATGTAAACCACCTCAAAGATGAACACTCTAAATTATAGAAGTTCGCTTCTTAACATCATCATCATATTAATAGATGTTCATAAATAACATGCTTTACCTTTTTTGATGGTATAAAGTGACCTGTCTTAGTAATAGTAATTAATAAAAACCACACACCCATATTTGAAGTAAAGCAAGATAGGGCAGTAAAAGAATAAGATGCACCTCAATAAGGTAGAGGACTTGAGAGGGTGAGGGGCCGAAGAAGCGTGAGTCCAGCGATGGACTGAGGCTGTTCTCACCAAGCTTGGCATGGTCTAGACACACAGCTCGCAGATTCTCCACAGTGGTGTTATCTGAAGTAATAATGCAGGACAAACTTGAAAAGTCAAATTACTACAAGGGTAGATGTACATTTCCGTCTAGTAGCAGCTGCAAAGTAATAAAAGTACAGGTGCATGAGTACCAGGAGGCATGAGTTTCATTAGAACTCTGGCTCCATCTCGGAGTAAAGGCATGTTAAGGTTGCAGCCCAGGTCAGCCACTTGCCACAGGAAGGAGATGTAGCGAAGGTGCAATGACATAATCTGCAAAACAGGCGAAAACATTTAAGCCATACAGATATCGCACAACGACATGCTCCGGGATAGTAGATTGGCTGGTTATCATACAAACTACTAAAGGTAAGTACCACTTTTGGACTAAGTAAGATGCTTGATTATGTGGTCCACATAAACTGTTAGATGACTGGTCCAAATGAATTTGGATGTCTATTTATGTAAAATAATGAGCAAAACATTCATCATATTACATCATCCATTACTGATGTTAGAATTAACTGTAGTCATTTCCGTCAGTGTTAAATATCACACGGCTACACTCACCACACCAGGAAGGCAGCTCTCAACTTCAGGATTAGGACCATCACTATAGTGGTTTCCATGGTTACCAGGGGAGCCAGTAGATGAGTCAGAGGAGCTGTCTGGGCTTGAGGGCATGTTTGCACTCACCTGGGTCAGCTTGGCTGTGATAAGCTACAAAATAAAGAAATAAAAACAACTGTAAATTGAAGTTAATCTGGTGGTTGTAAAACACAGGTAAAGTTGCCATGACATGATTGTGCTCTTTATCATGTGTGTGTGTGTGGGGGGGGGGGGGTAAACTGAGTAGCATCATTATTCATATCATTTGAACCATTACTAAAAAAGAATAAGTCACCGTTTTGTCCTTCAAATTCAGTTGTCCGATCAGCTTCCTGTCATCAGCTGGGTCAACAACCTCCCCTCCAATAAAGAGCTCTATCTTGGTGTGTGCAGCATTAGCTTTAATTCGGTTCAAGATACCACGCCTGACCGAGCCAATTGTGTCATTGGTGTGAGACCAGATATCCAAGTCATCAACCTGACGGCCTTGGTTTGGAAACCGGACAATCAGTGTAATATGCTTCCCTCTGAAAGCTCTGAAAAAGAAAAAGAAGATAGACTGACGTGAATGAAGAGACATGAAGCCGTGTTGCAAATGGCATCACCTTATTCTAGATGATACCCTCTCTTAGCACACCTGCTCATTAAAAACATTACACTGGACATCATCAAAATCAAATACATTTTAACGGTCCACTCTGCATTCCTAGCTTTCCTAGCGTTACTTTTGACTCTTAATTCAAACTTTTGAAGGCAAGAGTGTGCTTTCAAACCATCTGCTCCCAAAGTCAGTTCTGTGTACAATCCTAAAGAACTATTATCCATTATGATGCATCATTTTCAAGCAGCACTGTGTCCCTGACAAGCAGTGATATTGATCATAAAGACTTTCAGCCAAACAGCAGTTTTCCAAGAAGAAATGGGCCAATAATGTATCAAGAAACAAATTGTGATGCATGGGGAACTTGCAGTGCAGCATGAGATTAGAAAGTACCTGCACAAAGTCAAAACTTTCCAAAAATACACAAAACACATAACTGAAAGCCAAATGTTAACTGATGTGGTGCTATGTTACCTTGACATCGGCAGTATAGTCCTCTCCTCATGGTAATCACTGTCACATTCATTGATGTATTCTTTCAGGACAGTAAGAACTCGCACCATGCGAATAGCTTCCTGACGTGCACAGTTAATACTGTCCTTGTCACCATCCAAGACACATAAGGTGTCATACGATGCCTTCAGCCGGTCGAAACATGACTGGATGAAATCTTCATGAATTTCCACCTAAAGGGAAATTAAATAGAACAAGGGCTTCTTCAATTTAGATTATTTCAACAGCTTTACAGACGGAAGAAAGAATGCTCTCAGTACCTGGTTGACTTGTAATTTTGGTCCAAGATTGGTGTAGATCTCTTTCAGCAGGTCTATGGCTCGACTGGCTATGTCGTCACTTCCTTGAATGACAACCTGGGAAAACAATTTGCATTATTTGTAAAGTAATAATTACTGACATCAAATAATTTGCCTTTTTGAAACATTAGAGACAGATTAATCCTTTTAAAGGCCAAACAGTATTGACTTCTTTGAACTGGTCAACTTTTACTTCAACATAATCAAGAAAACAGATGATCTCAACTATTCAATCATAAAAATCAATCGTTTCTGACATTTAGTACCTTACTGGAAAGGGAAAAACTTGAAACCTTTTTTGCACCATTATAGAACATGAAAAACCTGCAGATTTCTTTCTCTTAGCTAGCTGCCAGTGAATAACACTTTTTTGTATCCCTTGGGATATATTTGGAAAAAAATGAATATTGGAGGAATAGGATACATAGAACCAATTGAAATTCACTTTTCAGCACTGGCTAAAAATGAAACTTTAAACATAACATGTCAAAATACAGAGGTAAAATCCCACCGAACAATCAGGATTGTGTCAAATGCTGATAAGGTCAGAAATTGGCTCAAAAGTTAGTTTGTTACAGTTTTTCCTTCAATTTTACAATCAAAATGTGTTATAAAATCTGAAGAGCAAAGTGCATTCACAAACTAGCCTGTGTACCTTTCAAAGTTAAGGCTGTTTATTAATAATCTAAATAGTGATTGAGGAGGCAAATTTTGCTTTTATATCCATTTAAAATAGCACAACATGAAACAATGGGACGAGGAAGCAAATAATTCCAAAGCTCCTGCGATTTCTCTAATTCCCATTAACAACAAATGTGTTTATGTATGCCTATTTCAGAAAATCTCCTCACCCTCCAGAGGTAGTCCAAGCCTATTAGTTCTAGGTCGTCCATCATGTAGGCCCTACGCTTTGCTACCAGTTTTGCCTCCCTGCAGTTGACAGCCTTGAAGAACCTCTCAAAGCACTTCATGCCATTCTCTGTCAACAGAGATGGATCCAACTGCAAAACATTGTTCTCAAAGAAGTCCTTATTGATGTCTGGGTCCAGGTCAGGCTCATCACCCATCAGTTTGGAGTACCTGCAACAAGAAATTGAAAGGGTTAATCAACAAATGCAAAATCAGTCATTCCTGTCATCATCAGCAAGAGATCTAATTAAGTCAGTACCATTTGAAGCAGGCCTCGCGGTCACAGAGAAATACTGCATTCTCAGCCAGACACTTCCAGATTTGCTTGGCCTGAGGGGCACAAAGCCACAGCTGGCCATCTTTCAGAAGGAACCTGAGAAATACACAAAACACATTTACAAACACATTTACAAAGCAATTTATCATTGTCTATATTAGAACCCATTCTTTTTCTACACCCAAAACCGCATTCACCAATGTTAGAGGATTCAGATTGTGCTTATCTTGGCACTTTTCACTGTCTAGTAATGTCACTTTTAAACCTTTACTGTGGAAAAACGAACTAATAAATTGCATCTTACTTAACAAAACCATTGGATTATGAAAACCTAAAACTGAAATAAAGAAAATCCAACCGGGGAACTCTCTGGTAAATGTTCACCACATGTGCAGTGCTTTCACACCTTACGGGTTCGAAGTGCTTTACACCGGATTATATAAACTCATGCACACACACACCGATGGTGACAGAGCTGCCATGCAAGATGCTAACAAGACCATCTGGGCAACTAGGGGTTCAATGTCTTGCCAAAGGAAACTTGGGCATGCAGACAGAAGGAGCTGGGAATTGATCTGCAAACCTTCTGATTAGTTGGATGCACGCTCTACCAATTGAACCAAAGCCGTCACTAACTTTGCCATTTTGCTTACATGATAATGCAGACATTTTTCATCAACTGAACATGACTATTCCACATTTACACATTTTCAGTTTTTCCTGTCATTAGTGAATGAGGCTGTAGCATAATTTACCAAATTTATCCAGAAAATAGCCAAACATAGTAACTTTATTAGAAGCTGTCCAAAACAAAACGTAGATTTATAACCCCTTTAATCATCAACAATGTAAATGGCATGTTTAACAGTTAAATGTTATTATACTTACTTTAGGACGTAAGCTCAGCCCTAGTAAGCTTGAGCACCCTTCCTTGAAAACATTTCATTGTAAAAGGTAATAATTTACCTCAGGAAGTTGAGTCTTTCCTGTACTTCCTGGACATGGCTGTAGCGGCTTCCTGGCCTGACAGTCTGAGGGTCAAACTCTGCCTGTTCTTCTAGAAAAGTACACATGAAACCAGGCACACTTTAGACAGTGTATATTTAAGATTCAATCGATGACATAAGTGATGCGCATCATGATCTACCTTTTGAGAACTGCCTCATTGTCTCCATATAGGCAGAGAGGTTCTCAGCCACCAATGTGACCAAAGCATGGTTATGTTGCAGCTGGTTGATTAGGTCATGCCGGTAAAATACATGAGGGCTTCTCTGGGTTTGACTGAAAGAGAAGACCGGGATGGTTGATGTAAGGATACAAACAAAATATAAACTCAAGTCGCAAGAAAGACTGAAAACCAATGGCAGACCAAAAGAGATATTACTTACTTTTTGCATGAACAGAAATTTATTTTACAGAAAACATAGTATGACTCAGATCACATCACTTTCTACAACGGAAAATAAAGAAATAAGGTTCCTGGTGAATACTTGTGTTTGTGTAATAGTAGGTCATAAAATAACAAGCAGAAGATGTCATATCAATAGGGGTTATTTCCTGCCTTGCCTCCACAGAAAATAGGTATTATGTCAAGAAAAATTAATTCAAGACATATGCCAATTTCTATCTTTAGAGTCATCACAGGGCTCCAGACTATCATTTTCCATTGAAAGCAGAGATACTCCTCGCTGAAAGCTGCAAGAACATCGGCATAGAATTTAAGGGACACAACATATATTATAGTCATCAACTTAATGTTTGATCAAGAATCAATTTTCGTATTTTTCAACTTTACAACAGACATCTGATTAAAAGATTACAAATTCAGAATACAACAGAAAGATTACACATTTTAACTGTTGCAGTAAAATGGCCACGTTTTATCCTATTGACACTGATAAGTATTTTTGTGTACCTAGCATTTACCATATACACCTTTGCACAGGTAACTGGAATGAAATATCAAACCATTTTAATGGCGGGAGATTATTTACTTATTTTTCCTTTCAGAAACACTAAGTCAAAATTGGACTTCATGTTATAACATTCAATGGCATGAATTCCGAAGCCTGTTACAAAGTATGATTATAAGTATATAGTCTGGAGCACTGCATTACATGGGCGGGAGACTGGTGGCAATGTCTAACATAGAACATTAATGAGCTTATACCTATTAAACTGCTCACTGGAACTCCAGTCTATGACTGTTCAATGGTTACATTGTGCTGAATTGGTACAGTGACTATACCAAAAAGCAAATCTACATTGGCATCGAATAGCCCTTCATCCATATTCAATGCAAAATAATACATAGGTTACAGTGACAACTGTCCTAAATACGTGGGATCAAGGCATGAAATACCCTTGATATTTGCATTGAATCATTTGAGCTCAAAGGAACTGGCATCAAGAAAAATTGGGGCTCCATCTCAAAAGACCGTGTATAGAATTCTGTGGTCTGTCAGCCCAAATAAAAATAGTATTCTGTAATGCACTCTAGCTACAGCTTAATATTTGAAAAAAAGACAAATGTAATTAAGGTGTGTTGGGACCCCCCCCCCCAAACCATTTTGGGAACTATCACTGCTGATCCTGGGATCAATTTGAAAAAGTAGTGACATCCATTTCATGTGATTACCAAAATTTGAGTGCAAACACTGAATATAGATGCCCATAGAGAACTGAATACATGAGCAGAAACATTATGACCATAATTTTTACCTAAAAAGATTTCCCACCCATTCTCGCTTAAACTGAACTAATTTTGACCATTTCATTGTAAATAATTGTTCCTGCTTACAACAGCCCCATACTTGAATTACTTGAGACCATTGTGTTTTAATACACTGTATGTTATGATGGATTAGGAAAACACTGCTGTTACAACCCTTGGCAACCAAAAAAGCAAGTGCAAGTAAAGTGGAATTGAATGTTCCCCTGCAGCCCCAAGTGTAGTACTACATGCATAACTATAGAGACAGAGCACATTTAAGTCCCCCCGCCCCAACACGCACTGGATAAAACAATCTACTACTTTCCTTGGTTTAGTGTAGCCTGGAGTTCTTTCATTGTCAAATAGATCTGTTTGCAAAAGTAGAAAATACATAAAAGCCAGTAGTTGGTGGCTTGCTCTTAAACATGGAAAAGAAGCCAGATCCAAGCTGCCGAACCAAGTAACCTAATTATTTAGAATACAGTGACAGAGCAAATGTTGTAAGTTGCAGGAATGTTAAAACTCATTAACGTGTTCGCCAACATTTCATCAGTAAAAGATCTAATGTGCAATATGGACATTTTGGATAGCTGTATAACCATAATTTCAGAATTCTGAAATCATCACTTTTGGAAATTTGATAAACCTATGCAATAACACAACTGTGTTTTCTTTTATGCAAGGCCAGTAAAATATTTACAAGATGTTAATCCCTTGTTAAATGGAACTGACCGCCATCTGTATATACCCTACACCCTTCATAATCCACTGCTGTGTTGAAATTTAGAGATGTACTCACTGGCACTCTCTTGGATGGCTAATTTAGAATTTGTTTAAACATGATTTGCCAATTCCAATTTATCTCAAAAACGTTCCTTTAAAAATATAATAGCATAAGACCTTTCAGATGGATAATAGATAATATATAATTGAGTTAGATATTCTGTGAGTTTTCATGGTTGATATCAAGACTGATTTTGAATTTGGGAGAGGTTGAAAGTTGTACGACAATTGTTTTCTTACAACTGCTATATCCATTCTCTGCTCCTGTGTTTGTGTTTTTGCTTTTGCGTTTGAGCTTTTGGTTCTTGTAAATAAAAAAATAAAAAATAAAAAAAATTGTGTACCTGATCTCCACTTGCTGTCAACTTAACTGTGAAATTGTGTACCTGATGTCCACTTGCAGTCAATTTAACCGAAAACCTAAGATTTTGGTCATAAATAAGTTGACAGGTACATCCCCAGTGAAATATTCTGTTTTCAGCTTGCTTAGGGAACTTTTCATTGTTCATCATTTAAGATTGTTTTCCTCTCCAGGGGGTGTAGTTTTCAGAGTTAGACATGTGGCACTCTGTCTCTATGAGTTAATATATTGACTGAACCACATGTGCACGACTTTAAATGAGGAATCAGTCATTTGAGATGAAACCCAAAAGCAGATTGAAGACAGAAATTAATATTTTATAGCAGATGTTATAAACATGTCAGAGAGAGAGAGAGAGAGAGAGAGAGAGAGAGAGAGAGAGAGAGAGAGAGAGAGAGAGCGAGGGAGAGCGAGAGAGAGAGAGCAAGAGAATTGATGTAACACAGAAGTAGGTAGAACCCTGGAATTAGCACACAACTTACCCCACTAAGTTCGTTTGTATGTTTGTATGCATTTTCTTTCTGAAAAACAACAGGCATGTATACTACATGTTTTCTACAGGGACTATAAAATACTACTTCAAATTCAAGTCATGAGTAATACTGAAAAAATGACACTAAAATCAATCTGACAATATCTTAGATTTAGCCTTGTAATTTGATTTACCAATAAATCTAAGATGAAGTATTATTTACTCAAGCTATCGAAAAACTTGGAGGCCAAAATAGCATGATTAAACTATGTGAAGACTTTTATTATTTTTTTTTATTATTATGATTATTTTTTTTTTAGAAACGGTCACAGTTAAACCATTGATTATTTAGAGGAAGGAAAAGAGGTCTGCTTAGAGGGGAAAAAAGTTTTAAGTATGTTGTTTGAACGAATTTTTAGCACTCCAGCTTTATATGAGGCGATCTGCGCTGCAGCTTACATAGACGTTTTCTTTTTTTGAAACGGGTCAACTGTCACACATATTTCCAACTCTGAATTCTTGGTGTGACAAGTCCAAGACATACAATACAAAGCACCTTACAGACATACACAGGAGACTAAAACCTTGCAAACCGGGAAGTATTTGCAAGGAAGAATTTCACAAATTTAGGTTTGGAGTAAAAGGATGGATTCAACATAATCCAGAAATGATTTTCTTGGATCAAGATGACACTTGGGTTCATATGCTCTTTAGAGATACCTTTGTGATATATGTGCTATGATTTTTGTGCTGAGTTATCAATTGGAATAACTCAAAGGCTTAAAGTTGCTTTAGTAAACACTTTTCTAAAAGTAAAAATCTAGAGTATACGAACTGACCCCCTACAATAGCAATAAGGAGAACCAGATCACAGGCAACCAGTTTTAGTTGGTTAGCGCTAGATTAGTGCTCTGGGATGAGACAAAGTCTTTTTTGTAGCTGTGTGAAATTGCTGA
Source organism: Fistularia tabacaria (assembly GCA_901007705.1). Lineage (NCBI taxonomy): Eukaryota > Metazoa > Chordata > Actinopteri > Syngnathiformes > Fistulariidae > Fistularia > Fistularia tabacaria. Next base: position 64,110 of record CAAKHD010004905.1, read on the forward strand.
GAATAAAGTATTAAAACTGACACAGACCCCTGCCATTGTCCATGACAGTCAGTCAAGTAGGTGATTATTTGGATTCTGTTTCTTTTCTTATGGATGGATTGTATGAAAAATAGTGAGTGTGCTCCTGTGAAAAGAAATAGACATGAATCACTTTACCTAAGGTTCTGAGGGGCTTCTCCAAAGAGGCTACAGATCTCTCGGATTTGCTTCAGGGCTGGGATGACCCATTTGTCATTGGTTCGTAGCTCTTCTATGAAACGATCTATCCATTGGATCTTTTGTGTGTCTCTGTCCTATGAACAACATGTACCAAACAGTTAAATTTAACCACATGTCATTTAGCATCCTATTTTCCTCTAAATACACATTGTCAACAATTTCACAAAAACACACCTGGGAGCAACTGTAATCCAGTATTTTTATGTGAGCACTAAGAGCTTGGTCCATGATGTCAACAGGCACATCATCACTGTGTGCAAGGTTCCACAGCAGATTGAGGACCTTGTGAGCCATAACCCCATCCTTGTCATCCTCTGCCAAACGCCGGATAAGTTCAAGCAGCTTTTCACGCTGCTTCTTGCTAGCATTAGTCCAGCTTGCCTACACAAGATGTACAACCAATGAAGGAAAATGTACATGTAGGAAACAACTTGAGGGGGTAAAAAATAAGATTCAAGCTCACCTTGAAACAGTCGAAAAGGTGATCAAGCTGCTCAGGTGAGAAATCCCATGCTAGCTTGGCCAGGAGGTCATGGACATTCTTAACGATGGCCTCATGTTTGCCAGCCTGAACATGAACATAGACAGCAAAGAATTCAAGACCAAAAACCCCATCAGCAAATTACTTTATGTCCCCATAATTTAAGATAAGTTTGTGCCATTATCTTTAGATAAAAAAAATTGTCCCTGCTGTGTGAGAACGACATGCTTTCTGTTAGGTCAAAGCAACATAAAAATATCTACATAAAAAAGGTAAAAATACTGTCATATTGAAACATTTGTTGTGATGCACCTGTGCAGCCCAGATGTTGTCCAAATCCTGCATCGTGAGAGCTTTTTCTTTGATGACGAAGCGAAGGATCTTCTCCAATTTCTCAACATATTGTGGTTGGTGCAAGCTGTCCCTTAGGACAATAGACAGGATGTGGTTCTGTTGGATCCACTCCTTTGATAGAATTCAGAGAAGTCAAGTGTTAAACAGCATAAATAAACCTTTACCATATATAAAATGAATAGGGGTGGACCTTACCGCCATGCGTTCTGCAGTCAGCCATTCATCCTCTTCAGGGTTGTGGCGATGAGTGTAGTAGGACACGCTGGAGATCACCTTGTTTACTTCATTTAGTGCATTCATTTTGCCATTAAAAGATGAAATTTGCAATAACCTGGTAATAAAAAAGGACCTCATTTATTTACTTTAAACTGACTGATGGTCAGATTACAATTATGTAAACAAGTGATTTCAACTGTGATGGAGGAAAAAAATAAATAAGAAACGTAACGAGACTATGTCATACGAATTAAAATACAAAAAGGTCACTCCTATCATTCACATGTAAAAAAAATCCTCTCACCTAAGAATCATTTTTAACCTAAAAATCTCTAAATTCTTCACAGTCTCCTCCTGCCCTGGTACACGAGAAGCCAGATTCTTAAGAGACTTGATTATCATGGACAGTGCGTCATTTTTGGCTTCATTCTTGGCCTCTTTCTTAAGTTCCTCGTCTGTGAGATTCTCCAAAAACTGAGGAACCATTTCGATGACTGGAAGGAAGTACTTCTTTACTGTGTGCAATGTGAGGAACTCATAACACTGGCCAAACGGCCTAAAATGAAAAGAGCAAAATATCAGCACACAGAAACCCATGAGAACACAGACATTTGAAGAAATTTGTGCAGCTTTAGAAAACAGCTCACTTGATAAGTGCTGCGATGATCTGGACGTTCAGTGCTTGGCCACTCATGAAGCGATCGTGCAACATTTGAAACCCGTTTAACGTGCCAAATTTGTTTATCAAGTCCACCAACCAGCCCTGCAATTAGAAACAAAAAACATCTGGCTTCAAAACTCTATTTATTATATGACCCGCCTACTATCAATACCTGAAGGTAGCTGAGAATTCTTACTGAACAATGAAAACCTTTAGAAAAACTAAACTGCTCTTTGCATGCCCTTGTAGAACACGCTGTTGAATAGGAGAGAGCAGAGAACCCATACCTTTGCTGTGACATTCAATGACATTACTGCAGAGCAACAAAAGCTGCATTTCATCTTGAATATAGGTTTTGCTGCCTCATGGTTTTATTATGGAAAATGAAATGGAAGAAATACATTGTTGTTATCACTTCTTGCTCCATTTTCTTTTGGAAAGTGAAGGATGTTAAGAGACATTGGAATAGAGGTTCGGATTCAGCCAGATTTCATTCAGAACTTTGGCAAATTTCAGTGGTAGATCCCTTCTCTGATTCAAAATGAAAAAAGATGACTGTTAAAGCACTGACCCCTTAAAACATCATCAGTAAATAAGAACCAGTAGGTAAAAAAATTCAATTGTCCATTTTACCTGATACAAAAACATCCCCTTTCCCAATGTCTTTCACCTACAAGTGACAAACAATGCTTGAAAGAGACACAGTATTAGCTCAAGGAGATAACCCTTTCACCAAACGATATCTTATCAATGGTGTAAAAACTTGCATTCATTTTAAATATCAAGGGATGACAGTTGTATACCCCAACAAAATTCACAGTCGACCCGAGTAGAACCGGGCCCGTTGCCAACAAAGGCAGACAGGGAAGCTGCGCTGTAGTGCTGTTCATACTGACCCATGCCCACACTGTATTCATCACACTTTCACTGGAAAATCCCTATTCTCTGGTGTATACACCTTTTTTTTAAACAAGCTGCTGTCCGACGCAGACACTAAGTGTCTCATCGAATTTTGTTCCATATCTTCATTTTTCTATTCCATAGAAAAAAACCTTTTCTTGTGGTACAACGGCCCTTTTGGTAGGACTAAACTGACACTCTGGATTCCATTAAGAGGAAATAATAGCTGTTAGTGGCATGTCGAGTGTCTAAATCTAATATGCATTATAGATCAAAATACTTTCGGATGAAGTAAGTCACACATAATATACACAAGAAGTGGGAGGAACAAACTACAGAACACTATGTTTTCTAACTCAACACTGCCGTCTAATAGGTTCTATGCAGAGATAAACTGGCAAGGACAGGACAATGCGCATCAAAAGCAGCAATGCATTAAAATGTTGAAAAATATGCTGCACAGACCATATTGATGGCTGTTGATCCATCACTAAATAGCAGTGTTTCCTGTTTTTTTTTCGTTAGCAGTGATAGCTACGACCAGAACAGGTTCAATAGGTGAATTGCTGACCTGTGCAAAGCACAGGAATCCACCCAGAACAAAAATCCATGCTTCAAATTACACCTTGATGTAAGTAATGGTTCATACAGCCCAACTGTGATTGCCGTGATATGTGCATCATGGAGTCACATTTTAGTAAAAGGTTCTAAACAGGACAGCTGAACAAACAACAGAGTGAGAGTAAAAACATTTCAAGGGTTTGAAATTATATTGCAGTCTGTATTTTTCAGTGCATCTTGTAGAAGTAAGTCACCTTGGGTGAGCGTGGATCCGGTGGTCTGGCGTAGAGCTCATCGTCAGGCAACTGTGCTCCAGCAGGGACGGTCTCAGACGGCCGTGTGCCATTGTATATGTGGAACTTGCATTGGGGATTTGTAGCCATTGCCAGCAGCTCCAGTAGGGGGAACCAGTCTTGAGAGAGCTTGGCCACACACAACTCCACCAACCGATGTGTATTATTGATGATACATCTCTGAAAAATGGTTTAAGAATGATGTTTTAATATTTGCCATCAGAAATGGCAGGGAAAACAAGAGTAGACAAACTGTCATAGAAAAACTGGAAAAATTCACTCAATGTTTAATCAAAGAAATGTTAAAAAGGGATATTTTTCCCATGAAAAACAAAACAAAACAAAACACGTTTTTCTCTTGAGATTAAAGGGTTGTTCCACAATAAAAATTACTCACATGAATCTCAAACTTCCAACCACTGACGGCCTCATCAGTCAGGATTTTTGTAAAAGAGATAGTCAGGCCATCTCGAAAAAACCTCTGACATGCCTCACACTTCACATCCAGTCCTGCAAGGAAACGTCCCTCTTAGTACAGTAGTGTCTTGAGTGATATTATGGCTACATTCGTTTTATAACTTTTGATGACCAAAAACCAGGGCCTTTTTCTTTGACAACATCATGTTCTAAATCAACAGCTACTGTAAAGACAGTTTTTTTCTGACCTGAAATAGGTGTGAAAGGGGTATCTCAGAGTGTCCATCTAATCCTTGTGGAATATGTGATGGTTTACTTCAGTCAAATGAGACATTATTTTGGGTAAAAAAAACAAATAACTTAAAATAATTTTAAATATAATTGTTTTTCAAATGGACTATATATTGAACAGATTTCCATCTCCAGTTAGAGTCAGCTAACAGATGACCTGATCTGACATAGATGGCAGGAAATAATGAGAAAATGTGCTCCTTAAAGTGCTGTGCATATAACAAGTAAAAAAATATATAACATCCTTCTTGCCATGCTACCACTCATAGATGTTGACTCTGTCTCTAGCACTGGTGCTAGCTTAATGCTGGAACAACAATAATGATGAGCTTTTTATGCCTAAATAAATAAATGATAGATAGATAGATAGATAGATAGATAGATAGATAGATAGAGAGAGAGAGAGAGAGAGATAGATAGATAGATAGATAGATAGATAGATAGATAGATAGAGAGAGAGAGAGAGAGAGAGATAGATAGATAGATAGATAGATAGATAGATAGATAGAGATAGATAGATAGAGAGAGAAAGAGAGAGAGAGAGAGAGATAGATAGATAGAGAGAGATAGATAGAGAGAGAGAGATAGATAGAGAGAGATAGATAGAGAGAGAGAGATAGATAGAGATAGATAGATAGATAGATAGATAGATAGATAGATAGATAGATAGATAGAGAGAGAGAGAGAGAGAGATAGATAGATAGATAGATAGATAGATAGAGAGAGAAAGAGAGAGAGAGATAGATAGATAGATAGATAGAGATAGATAGATAGATAGATAGATAGAGAGAGAAAGAGAGAGAGAGAGAGAGATAGATAGATAGAGAGAGATAGATAGAGAGAGAGAGATAGATAGAGATAGATAGATAGATAGATAGAGAGAGAAAGAGAGAGAGAGAGAGAGATAGATAGATAGAGAGAGATAGATAGAGAGAGAGAGATAGATAGAGATAGATAGAGATAGATAGATAGATAGATAGATAGATAGATAGATAGATAGATAGATAGATAGATAGATAGATAGATAGATAGATAGATAGATAGATAGATAGATAGATAGATAGATAGATAGATAGATAGATAGATAGATAGATAGATATCGGCACAGTCACTCTTGTTTCCCCTGGTTCTTCTCTTCTTATCGAAAGTTAGCCAATGCACTATCATCTTTGTACAGCTTCAGTTAAAGGCAGATTCTGCTAATCAAATGCATTAACGTCTTGTATACTTTATGGTATTATAAATTAAAAACAAATAAATAAATATAAGTGGTTTGTGTTGTGACTTATGTGTGTCACCAATCTCACCTGATTTAAAAACTTTTTTTTGTTTTTAAAAACATACACAGGGTCACTTTTGCATGGCTACTGAAATAGCCTCTGGTATGAACATTTGCAAATGCTGGTGTCCCCCTCCCAATGAATTTTAATAATTTATTTTGCCATTCAGACCTGACACCCAAAACTTCTTAGCTCTCAGCTCAGATTAGTGTTAATGCTTTCTACAGCTGTGCGACCAACAGTAGACTAGAGCACAGGATTTCTTGTTACCTAAAAGTGTTTTAAGATTTTAGGGACTTACTCAATATACAATATAGTAACAACTTGAAGGGGGCAAAATAGGGGCTTTATCAACTTGTTTTTGGAAAACACTGGAAATCCAATAAATTGAACCACATGGTAGATACATGCTGTTGCACAATGACTGATATTCACAGTGACTGGAGAATGTTTTTTACATCATATAGATCATGAGTTCATGAATGTGTAAAATGCTTGTTACATAAAATCCATTCCAAATCCACTTTGCTCTTTGCAATGGGTATTTTTAAGGGGCTAGATCAGAACATCCAAAGGGTTCAGGGGAGAGAGGATCACAAAACAAAAACCTTTTCAGAGTATATTTACTGTGTAAACTTCGTGAGTAATACCCTAAAAAATAAAAAAAAAAAACAACCAACATTTTAGCAAATCTAAATGTACGAATGACTTAATATTGAACTATATTTGAACCAGGTTGATGAAATTAAACATTGTGTACATTTATACCTTTTTTACTCAGGTCTATAGCAGCTTCCAAGAGGACTTCCAATTCTCCTTTTGGCAAAACTGGAACAACCCAACGAGGCCTGGGAGGTAGAAAGCCACACAATCAACAGGAAAACCAGGGCATTCATATTACACTCGTCATGTATATACTTAAGAGCCCAATTTACCTTCATATATAACACATTCTCTTTGTAAGCGCAATTTTATGCTTTTAGATTTTTAAATCCTTAGTAAATGTGGCAAAACGCTTTCATGATCAAAAAAAGAATCAATTGGATGGATAAATAAATAAGTGAGTGATCGCCTACATCCAAACATTTAAATCACAAACAAAACCTAAAAAACTTTCACAGATAATTAATAGGTGAAGACTTTTATGTCAGAGTTTTTATCAGAATGTAAAAAAGACAAAAACAGAAACAGTATTTAAAGACCATAATAATATCCGTATAAGCAGTCTGTTAGGAACCATTTTATTTACAAAAAAATCCCCTAAATGCTTGGATTCTAACGTGAACCCTCCTATAAAAATAAAGGTGCTTAGTCAGGGGTTTTAATCTGGACAGAATGAATGAGAAAATCAATTATGTTTGATTCTTTAAGAGGTAGAAGATACAAAGTGCCTTATATTTTAGAAAACATTGGAATAGAAATGTGCATCCATCGGCAATTTATTACAGCCATTCTGTAAAGGTTTGTTCACCCTTGCAATATGAATTAAAATCTTGCACTGAATTTACAATGACCTGGTGTGTACGCTCTGCCAGCAATACCTGTTGATCATGTCATCTAGCTTTGCTAGGTCAGTATGGGGGAAGGCAGGCTCTTCCTCTTCCAGCTGAGGGGGCCCATCCCCTTGGGATTCATCTGGTGGGCTCACCGGAGAGTTCTCATTAGATGAGTTGGGAGATGAAGTCTGGAGGAAAAAAAACAAACATGCAAAACCAAAATGAGATAAAAATATACAGTTCAGAAAGAGAAAAAGGTATAAATCCGAAACTATTGACCACAGCGACTGTTTCTTATCGGTTCCTGTGTGCAGTTAAAATGGACGAGGGCAAAAGAACACATCTGAAAAATGAAAATGAATTTAAAAGACCTGACTTGTCATGGGTAAGTTAAAATGCATTAATTTTAATAACATTCACACTCCATATAATGAATTTGCTTGCAAGGCACTCTGTGGGCAACACTGATCATTATAGGGGAACTAAAAAAGCTAGATGAAACAAAATAAAAACAATAAAAAAACAACACTAAAATGCTAATGCAAAGACTGTACCCTCCAAATCCTTAAGAAATTCCTCCAGATCAAGTTTTATCACTGTCTGTGTCTCAGTAGCTATCATTCCAAGTAATATGTACATTTAAATATATATACTTTGTGAAGTTACAATCAAAACTACAAGTATTTGTGTTCTGGATGCACTGATCCAATGTCTCTGCGACAACAAGACTGTTGTAACTGCAATTTTAAATTGCAAATACTGCTGCAGTTTTACTCATGTAAACAGAAACAGAAGCATGAGCCACAATGCAAAAAACCATAACTTAAATGTAGATAAGTACTACAGTACTAATACTTTAAAGTATTTAAAGTTAAGAGTCTTTATAGCTGAAAATCAGGTTGTTGAAGACAACCATGAAGATTACACTCACTTACTTAACACTTACCTTCAGCCTAATGCACATGCTGAAACTAGCAAGAGAACAGAACAGCTGCAGCCCTGCCGCTGTGTTCAATGATGTTAAGTGTGTTACAAATGCTGCTCCTCATGGTTTGCCCAAAGCATAGGGAGTTTCCATCACTAAGTTGAATCGACTTGTAAATCATTGTTAGCTTGATCAAATTTGTAACTTCCAACCGTTGGTTTAGATCGTGACAAGTCTATCTCTTCTATGTTTGTCATCCATGGAGTTGCATTACTGCCACACCCCCCGAAAAACAACAAAACAAACAAAAAAAAACTGCAAAACAAAAATAGGAATCCTTTCATCAAAGAAAAATTACAAAATGTTGTTTTATGCTGTTAGATGTTGAGATGAAAGTCAGAATTTAGTTTAAAGGCAGTGCTCTTAATTTGACATCAAAATTCTATGATTAAAGCCTGAATTCCAAGATTGAAGTAAGAATTTTAGAAAAAGAAAAAGGGGGGGGGCTAATTCTCACATTAAAGTCCTTTTCTTAAAATGTCAAATTTTCACATGCATATGCAGGACAAATATGGGAATTGAGCAAGATTTGAATCATCATGCCAGACTTAAAAAACACAGGATATCAAAAAATGTTATCATTATATATGCGATCAAAAAGTTAATTCATAGGAACCTGTTGTAATAAGCGGATCAAAAATGAATAGAATATAATGAACACATTTATTCAATTACTTGACTGACTGTTCAATTGTGAAAAATAGAATAGAAATACTTCATCATCCCGGGCTGTGAAATTGTTGTTTAACAGTTGCAGACCAGGAAAAAAAAGACTACACACTTTGAGTTTTGAAAGTAAATATCTTTACAAAGCTTCATAAATACGAAAGCATATAATGACCATAATTCAAATTAAAACTTCCATACATAAATGAGTGTCATGGAAAAATTAGCAGATACAAATAGTAATATGTGGCCAATATTTGCTCATGTGAACACTTTGAAAGCTTCTACGATAAGAAACATGCTTTGAAAAACATTCTTAGATAGTTTTTTTCAGCTCAGTAAAACTTAATGACTTTCAACATACATTTCAGTTCTTTCTCAGTATACACAAAACAGCTGAGAAGATGATGTATTCATAGATGGAGAGAAAAAACAAAATGCATGCCAGTTGGGTTATACCTTTTAATGTGTATAATCAACAGTAGTGGGGTAAGCAGCTGTGAATCAGAGTGTGATACACATAGAACTGAGAGATGCACAAGTGAGAAATAAGAAATGTGGGGGTGCGTAGTGAAGGCTCCTTCTGCTTGGCTGACCTACATAGGCAGCTTGCCTCTCACGTCTCATCACAGCTCATCAACACAGGCATGCACATGCACACGCACAAAGACACACACATCCTTTATCCATCACTCAGGAGGCTCTGTTCATTGATGCTTCGCTTTCGCTCTTTTCCCCTCTTTTCCACTCCCTCCTCCCTCACTTTCCAACCCCTTGGGCATCTGTGCGTTAGGTACTAGCAATATCTGTTAAGAAAAACTGCAATGCAGTGTCTGGACCAGAGTAAAAAACGTATCAAATATAATAATTTTTTCCTACAATATGAGTTAATTAATTAATTGATTGATTGATTGATTAATAACAACAACTGAAATAAAGACATGAATGAGGGAGGGGGAGCCACCACTCCGCATTGGAGATTAAAAAATAAAGACCCAATATGCCTCCTTCATGAAAGGCATAAGCACTTAACTCTAGCAGTGCTTTTATGTTTTTATTGCCCCAGCACCATAGATCACCTTATGGGATTTTTATACAGATTTTAAAAAGATGTGGTCCTTGCCCTATCTATCCAGAGACATACGCAAGTGTTTCAAACAAACACAAAAAGGCCTTGGACAGAAAAAGGAATAGACAAGAAGTGAAAATAATGAAAGAAAATTAGGGTGGATGTGTAAAGAAATATATAAAGTATTTAAAGAAATATCATTCTGACCTGATTTTGTGGTAATGGAGGTTGGCCCTGAGCATCAGGTGCCTGGCCTTGGCCCTGACTGTCATTGCCCCCCACCGGAGAGCCACGCGTGGTGGCAGTCATGCTCGCCACAGGGCAGATTTTGGCAATCTTGGCCTCTTAGGAAGCGCTGGCCAAGAAGGAAATTACAGCCACCTCAGCTGTAGAGCAGAGGGAAGAGACTCCAAACACAAGAGAGAGGGACACAAGCACCTGGAGATCTGGATGTGCTGCTGAGACCATTGCATAACCTGGAGATGGCAAGAGGGGAAAAGGTTAGAACTGATAGCCGACTGTTTAAATTTCTTGAAATAAACACTCAACACTTTTCTGATTTTTCCTTGTAAGGAACACAACAAAGCATCCTTGGCAGTCAATAAGCAGAGAGCTCTATTACAAATAGGACAACAAAGATTGCTCTAATTCAAATTTTTATTCGATCCAAAAAAATCAAGACCAATAAAAGGTTTCCTCCTGGCTTATTATTTCTTCACTGCCATGTCAGTAACTGAACTATTCAAGACCACTCTAACTGATCACTGAGATACTTTGCAATGTCAAATAATATTCCAAACAGGACTATTTAAAATTTGATTTGAAACACAAAGGAAATGTTAACAAGTAGAGCTCTATCCTATTCTGGAATATCTGATGGTTAATTCAAACACATTTGGCTGAATGTGTGGTTCTTTTTTCCTTTTAAGAGCCAAACAAGGTTATTACGTGATACACACTTAATTGCTCAAGCAGACTATGGAAAAAATGGATTTTCTTAAATTGAGAAATGCTCTCTAAATCTTTAGAACTGTTAGCTCTGAGGGAAAGCACCTTTGAAAATCTATGTCATTCCAATGGTTTACAGGAGCATCTTTTTCTTGCGTTCGTATAACGGGCAGCTATCAGCGGTATATTGAAATACTTCAGTATTTGCTTGATTTGTCCCTTATCTATGATAACATTATGTCATGAAAACTTCCTCTGAGTATGAAGCTTGATTGCTGACTGAGATGTGTCCTATGTCTTTCTGTATTTATTTTTTGTTTCAAATGCTAAGTAATATGACTGAAATGGCAAAAATAAAGCAGTGCGAGAAAGAGAAGGCTTAGTTGCACTGTCACACACTACGCTGGGGTGTGTACTTGCTTGCCACCTCAGAAAGAATAAAAACAATACACGTAGAATCTAGGAGGTACCAAAAAATTTTGTTTTTTAAATTAGAGGATATTGATAACAAGTGAAGCTCTGCGTACATTTAGCCTCCTTAAAGGTTGTGCCAAAGTCAACTGTACTTTCAATACTGCCATATATTTCACATATACAGAGGATTGAAATTGCGTTTCTCTCAAACAGCGCAGTTGTTAAAAAACTTTTGAAAAAAAAAATCATAAATATCCCTGTGTTAGTGTGTAGCATTGTCATCTTTTCCTGTATCTATTTTGCTTTTTTTGGATGAGCAAGAAGAAACTGGATGAGCAAGAAGTAGCTTGCGGAAGTATTCTAAACCTTGGCCAAGCTCCAGCACATATCGAACTAGTACGCCTAAAAAGAAAATCTTGTTACTGTCTTTTCACCTTCGACTTTACATGGTATATCATGCAAACTACATTAAGTTGAGTGTTTCGATATTGTTGAAGATTTTATTAACATTTTGTAACGTTTGTCTTCTTTTGAAAATAAAGTTTCTCCTTGTTTCAACAGCACCTCATTGTTCTTCCCAGGAAGATATAGGTCTAACAACAGTTTGCCTACTTCTATTGCACAGGAGAAGGCCTCTTTACTAGTGGAGCTAAATGAAATACTCAAATAACTCATGCTAATCTGTGCTTTTGCTCGAAATCTTTTAAATTTTAAGAGTAGAACTTTGTCATTTCACGTCATCTGAACTGCTGTGACTGAATGAGAAAGCGAAAACTGTTGGCTAACCATAAAAAAATAGTGTTTCCTTTTGTTACATTGGTGATGTCTACTCATTGGACAGCAAAATAGATTATAAAGCTTGCAAGAGCTTCTCAGCAAATCCAGATGGACTGTTGTCAACAAGAAATCAAACACTAAGTCCAGCTAAGGGCAGACAGTGGAGCCACACAGGCCATAAGGAGGCTATTTACATTAATGCAACAGTGACACAGTAGTAGTTTATAAAACTTGGACTAGTATTTATTTGCAGTCTCAGAGCAATGTTTACTTTTTTCAACATTTCTATCTGCCAACTTCCATATTCTGCGAACACCTGTCCAACTCTCAGTCCCTCTTTACACATTTATTTCTGACGCACTATATGCAAGATGGATAGGTATTCCATTTTACCATCTTTCCATGGAAGTGCTGATAAATTTCTTCTGCTTGATATGCAAATACGTAATGCTACAAAAGCCCCCATGAAGTCTCATGAACTAGATTTAGGGCAATCCTCTCTTTCCAACACCTTCTTCAATCAAACCACATTCAGAGGTATGTCTTAGTTGCCAAATGAATTTATAGTGACATATGAACATGAAAGTATAGTAACTAAAGCTCAGCAAAACATTCTACTGGACCATTGGGACCAATAGAAGGCCAGTACAAATATATTAGCTCTTATTCTTACACATGGGTTATACTCATGGACTCTGTATGCTAATGACAAATGTTCAAGTGCATCGATAAGTGTGATAGCCCAGTTTCATTCAATTTAAAAAGAAAAAAAACCCAAACAAACCAAACAAACCACACTTAATCTGTGTTTTTCTTGAGACAAAACACCACTCCATTTCTTTTAATACATTATTCTGAATAGTTATGTGATTATGATACCAAATCCAAGATAATATATTATGTAATTCTGATTGGTATTAACTAAATACATAAACAGATCCCCAGGATTTTCCCCACCATATTGATGCCATCATGAAAATGGTAAATGAAATGTGAAACATTGAATCTGTGCAAAAAAGCAGACCCATTTCATAAAATTAGCAGCTGAGGAACTAACTTTAGGAAACGAGGCTGAAGTGACACAAGTAAGGTTTCCATTCACGTTTCTCACCACATTTACTCAAATTTTCAGCCAATGAGAAAAAAATACAAATGTATTCAATTTTTAGGTGTCTCTTTTGTCTGTTCCAATTAGTCCTTCCAAATGGACTAAATTAATAAGTTACTGCTTTTGCAAATCAACATTTTTTTTACATTTGGATAAGCTAGTTGTACTTTGAGCAGGGCAATGGTGCATTATGGAAATTTAAAAACACTAGGTGTCCAATTAGATTAAGCTGGTGTTCCTAAAGAAAGATCAGTTCTATTCGTCACTTGAGATGCACTTTAGGCCCTTTTCAGACTTAATATTACAACGCATTTTAAATCATTCGATCACAGGGTAATATCTCTCTTTATCAAGGTTTGGACACACAGGGTGTATTACCACGTAATAAACCAGACCACAATTGGCAGTGGTCTGGATCATATAGCTTCACATCGCAATACAGTGATAAAAGTCCAAACACTGCAAACACTCCCAGAGCCACATCACAGAATCTGTTCTCCTGATTACATTAATTGAAGCCAAAATATACTCACTCTCATACCAAAGGCAGAGTTTTACTATGTATACTGTAAATGGCTTAAGTGTTTGTCAGGAGTGCGTCAAATATCAGGTGATAGAGCAAGTCTATTATTTCTCCCTCTTCTTCCTTAGAGTGTCCAAGTTGCTACATCAAGGAAAAAAACAACTTAAGAAAAGTGACTCTGTCACATTATTATTAAATATGATCACATGCAATCGATCACCCCTGTATTACTTCTGCAATCATCCACTCCAAAATTGTCTGCATTTTCCAAACAAATGTATGCATTGGTCAACACAATCCAAAGGAAAAACAGGACAATAAAATGGAAACTTGTATCTAAATCTGATTTCACATGCTAAAATTAATAAAAAATAAACTACTGCGGCTGAAATCAAGAGATTTATTTTTTTTCCTGGTAAAAATAATAAAGGTGTTGGTTTGTATATGGACTGTCAGTGGAGATTTATTTACTGAGAGATGTTCCTACAGGTTACAGCTGTTTGCTTGTGATCAGCTCTCTCTTCACACATTCTTACCCAAAGACTGAAAAGGGAATATGCCTAGATTTTATTTTTATAAAGACAACACCATAGTTTGTTCAATAAACTATTGGTCCACTTCTTTTCAAGAAACCTTAGAATCATCTCTGAGCGGGATTTACTTTCCAGCAAATCTGCCAATTCCATTAAAGTCGGAGAAATCCTCGCCATTACATTATTACAAGAAATGTACTGTTTATTGCACTGCTGCTATTATTTCTTCTGTCTTTTTTCAATTTTTAAAACAAAGAATATGTGGTACAAAATCTGAAATTCCTGAGATAGTCACATTTCATCAGATAACTAACAGTTTGAGACATCGATCACCAGACTTTTTTACCTATAGAAACGTTTGGCTGGCTTATTTAAAACAGCTGAGAAGAAAAATCAAAAGTTATGACATCAATATTCCCTTAGCATACAGGACCTTTAGTAAGCGGTTAAAGTTTACCTATCATCACTCTCTGGATCTGGCAAGATTACCAACAGATTTCCATTATGCTATATAAAATTGGAAAAGGGAAAAACAAATGTTCCAAATGTCGTGCAGCCACCATTTATTCAGAAACGACCAACTGTCGGGCTGTGTTACAAATTTTTCTAAGGTCTACGATCAGGCTATGATAGTCAACTTATATTTCATGAGTTGTTTTATAGCTTAGTTGCAGCAATATTTACACAAACAAACACAAGATACCTTCTACAAAACGTTGTCACATATTGACAAAATACATAGTGTTCGAAGTATGGGAGGCTATGTTAATGGAGGACAGAATGACTCAGAGCAGCAGAACTTTCTATCCAAACAGACATTTCCTAAAATCTGATGTTCTTACATCAGAGATGTGAACAACACAAACAGAACATTCATTCATTTAGTCATTCATTATCTATACTGCTTATCCTGCATGCTGGGTTGTGGGGGCGCTGGCGCCAATCCCAGCTGACACTGGGCACAAGCTACAGTGCATCCTGGACCAGTGGCTAGTAAATTAAAGGGCTACATATAAAGATGTTCAATCATTCACACCTACAGATAATTAGTTTTTAATCAATCTACTATGTATCTAGACTTTGGAATTAAGCCAGAGAACCTGGAGAGGCATATGGAGAACACGAGGACTCCGCATCACACAGTTAAAACACAACACTCATGAGGGATGCTACAGGTATTCATGGTGTCTGGACACAACTAAAAATGAAAGGTTTATTGAGCAAGAAAAACTGGGTCCAGCTCTAACAAATTCCCAGATGTACACAACAATGTACTTGGTGAAAAACACATTCAACATTGTGAACATATTACAACAACAGAGTTTATTTGAACAATTAGGGTGACGATGAGCAAAATATGAATACTATCGATATAGTTTTTCAGATATTGAGTGCAGCCTCTGTGCTTTAGGTTCATCTTATATGTCAATAACAAGTCAGTATTCAAAGAAAATTCTTCAGCCATGGTTAAAATTTTTGAATCCCGATTTCTTTTGTATGCATCAGGGCTAAATTTCCAAACTGGAGTTATTTCCAACATCAAAAATGACAGCTACATAGTCAGGCGAAACATGTTTTTAAATGTTATGCAGCAAATGTGGTTTGTTTCCAAACTTCCATTCATACAACTACTTAGGTGTCCCACATTACTCTATTAATTTATCTTTATCACCAATTATGACAAGCTGGTAATGCTGTTTGCAACCTAATTGAACATTTAAGGTGGGAAAGTGGCCATCACTTGTGTCCAGCTACATTGGAAGCATTTGATGCTTTTGTCAAAACAAAGTACCTGTTTCAAAGACACTTTGCTATACACGCTTTCGAACAAAGTAAATCTATTTTGACAATTACAGAGAAAATCCATATTCCACAGGTCATTGCGATCCTTACTTTTCTTTGTTTCTATATGTAATTCTCCACTGATATTAGAGTAAAAAGACATTTGAAATGTTCCCATAAAGAAACAATTAGAAGTGGTTTGCAATAAAAACAAATCAGAGATACTCAGACAGCCATAAACTTGAGAATTCAAATGTCATTGGGAATAGTAACAGCGGCTGTTCTGCATTCTTGGGAGCAGTTCTTGAGACATACATAAATCATTATACACCTTCAAGTATTTAACACAGACTGTTTATTTTTTTTGGTCTTATTTTTTAGAATTAAGACTCAACATATATCTATAACAATACATTGTGCTGCAAGTTGTGTCCCACACTGTGAAATATTATAATAATCTATTTTTAGTAGCATTCTCATATTTAACTATTTTCATTCGCTGGTCCACAGGTGACCATCAATATTGTTAATATCAGTACTGGGGTGGGAACTGTCATTACATATATTAAAATACAAAAAATATTGCCAAAGCCTTTGCATAACGAAACGCTGTGTTTTTGTTCGAAACCACAGTGATACTTCTCGCTGGCTAACGAGCTACGAACAGAGATACGGTTACTCTCAGGACGCATTAACAGCGCTGTCTTATATGCTGTAATGTCTGAGAGGAAGAAATGGTAACATTAGGTTAAACTGCGGCCTTTTAGACAGAACCGGTTCTATTGTACATTTAAAAACAGGATGAACAGAGAGATCGACAATGTCGCGCTGTGAAAAATCTACAAAGTATTGCGTTGTCCACGAACATATCAATTACACAGTGACATTACACAGTTATCATTAACAGTAGTCCTGTCAATTACCGCTAACAGCTACTGCTTTCGGTAGTTAACGCCTGCTACTTGCTAGCTGCAGATACTATCGTTAGTTTAGCTCGCCTACAAGGCACCCAGACACCAGAGCAGTAAGGCCTTGTCGTTCAATGCCCATTACGCTGAGACATGCAGGCCTCGGTCAGGCCTGACATTATAACGTTACATACCCAGAGAACATTTGCAAGGTGACTGTCAAGCTTAAGCATATAAATAATTTGTGCAATACCTACAACATATAATCCCAATATTCTCCAGCGTAACGTCTGTCCAACTATATCCCCGTGTCACCATTTATAATGGCCAATGGTCGTGCTAAAGTGCTAACAAGGAGTAATCGGTTAGTGTAGCTAGCTTACGCGCAAGTAAATACCCGAATGTGCATTGAGCTAACGTTTCTATTTTGACCAGCGGCTTGCTGATATGACTCAACAATTACATTTTTTTTAAATATACGGTTACTGTTGTTCGTCGGACCAACTGCAACTGTGATTATGCCACTCTTAGGCGTTTCGATCAGTTAACCTACCTAGCTATTTTTAAAACTGTAATATATGTAAGTGACAGAGGACTCGGCTATTTCCTGACAATCACTATATCATCGAACACTCACTTAACTAAACTCACAAGTTATTATAACTTAACTTAAGGACACTGCAAGTGATACGTTGGGTGCCTAAATGACAGATCTTGACAAAAGAGTGAGTTAACGCTATTATTCCCTAATATTTGGTGTATATCGGTGATCACAATATTTCAGTAACTTGTAAACATGAAACGTTAGAGGAAAAAAAGGTTTCGTCCCAGCTAGTAGACAGTGCCGACTATTTGAAGGTAGCTAGCGCTAGCTTGACTTCAGTGAGTCCAACCGGTACAGCTAAGCAGACTAAACAAAATGCAGAGCCCATAAATTGCAGTTTAATCGCATTGACATTGCAGTACATTCAAAAATATGAAGCTAAAAGAGACATAAAACGGCGTGTGAATACCATAGGTAACCCAAATGCAACAATGATAGTTACCTTGCACCCACCAGCAGCTGACGCTGGTAATGTTACTAGCCGTAACGCTAGCCAGCTAACAATCTCTATAATGGTAGCGTATCGAGCTAGTTAGCGAACAACTCACCAGAAATTTGATATGACTTCCCCTCTATTCACGGGCTACGTCCAGCCTTGAACGATTGTGTCGTCGTATATTACATAAACGTGGCCTAAATTGGTGACACTTTCGTAGGGAACAAACCTGTTACTAGAAAGATCTAATTCCTACGTTTTGACTCTGCTTATGGGTGTTTTTCCTGCGTCACCGGCGCGGTAACAGCCCCCTGACTCTATCTAGTCCGATTTCTGGGGCTTGTCACTTCGGTCCTAGCAGTCAGTCACAACTTGAATCACTTCAACATGGCGGAAGCGCAGTCGGATGCAAATGCTGTCCAGTAAAATAGACCAGACATCTGTGTGAACTCCAACAATCCGCGTTGTCTAGAAGCGAGTTAGCGCCGCAACTGAGAGCAGCACAGTAAACACAACATCAGCTGAATGGAAAGGGGATAAACCGGTTTCAATTCCGCCAAATGAGTCCGACTCCGGGACATCCGAATCCACAGTTTGACTCGAGCCAAATATACGCAAGTTTGCGGACAAGAATGTCCCACAGCCCATCGCAGGGGAGTCTTGGAGGTTCTCTTTTCCTCCAAAAAAATATAGCATTAGAATCATAGGAGGGCATTGCATGTACGTTGTACTCCTCGCCATCTACACTGGCAAAACAAAGTCATTCTGAAATATTATGAGCCGCATGGCAAAACTCCACATCCGCACCCTTAATCTGATATTCTATATTTATAATGTCATGAAGATTAGTGTTAATTGTTAGCTTCCAAAATTTTCAAAATGTACTCTAGGTCAGGGTAAAATAGTAACTGCATATATAATCAATTTTGAACAATTCTAGGCGACAAATGTAGTCTGACTTTGCTTTTTCATTGTGGAAGTCAAAATGCACATAATTCGAAATGTTACAGTATTCCTGCCAGAGCAAAAACATTGCAACAGATAATCTGAGGATTATTAGATTAAACATTCAAAGGTGGAAGTCTTGCCTTTATCACGGTGGGGAAGAGCTGTGTTTATTAAAATCAATTAGTTACTTCTTCCTTCATCATCTATGCCTCTTAAGTTTCCCTTTCCTGCTGGTTTAGAGAAATATATAATGTATTCTGTGACTTCCTGTGGAGGAACATCAAATCAGAATCAGGGAAAAAAAAATAAGCCACAATCTGGAGATAACAAAAAGAGTGCCTGGATACTTACAAATACTAAAAAGCATATATTTCAAAATAGTTCCTTGTTGGACCTATAATGATGAGAAATATTGTCAAATGGCTTAAGAAGAAATTCTAGAGGATTACAAATCTTCATCTTTATCTCTTTGATAATAAAAAGTACCATTGCACTGTTACAATTCAAATGTCAATTGTCTTTCCTTGGAAAAATCTTGGTCACTGTTAGTGAATTGTAAATATTGTCTGCTCTAGAAGAAGTTCTCGAAAGGCATAAACAGGAAACAAGAGAGACTCGGAGGATATGCTAGTGAAACTGCTGGCAGGCGAGCTTCAGTCATGTAAATGATATTGTGTACTGCTACTTTGAGTAAGAGATTGAAAAAAAAAAAGAAAATTAAAGTGTTTCTTCACTGGGGCTAAAGATTCCCAAGATCAGAAAATGATTTAAGACCCAATTAACAGCCTGTTCATGTCATTTGACGTAGCACTTTATTCATGTATTTTACAATACTCTAAAACCCCTGCACTAATTGCAATAACCATAACTAATTACACAGACCTATCACTGCTTGTGGTGCCCAAATATAATTTAACCATTGGCTTAGACAAGTCAAGAGGTTATATGTTACCAGGGAAGTCATTAATAAACTTCACGGTCTTGGTCTGAAATTGACCAAGTAGGCTTTTCACCGACAGAAATGATACAGAGGAGCACCATACTCTTACCTGCCAAATAGATGTAAATGATTTGGCCAAATGGCAAAACACTAGACCCTTTATTCTGAGCCCCTGCTGTTTGTACTCCCCTGACTAGGCTGCTCAACAGGGAACAGCAACATCACTGGATACACCGGGAGAGAGGAGAAATTTAAGCCTTGATTTAGAGTGCAATCGGAGAAATGTAATGCAGTCCCCACTGCAAGCAATGAAATCTTTTTAACAGAGAGAATGGTAAGCCAAATGATTCAGTTGAGCTGCTTTGATATATTTCCTCTACAATCCTTGTTCCTTTGTATTTGTGAATGCACAGCTCACTCAAGCCTGTTGAGGCCCCAAAGATAGAGGGTGCCTATGGACAACAGCAGGAACTGACATTAGTCCCTATAAGACTTCAAGTTTCACATTTCTCACCACATGTCCATTCTGCTAGTCTGTTCATACTTTCATACTTGCATGCATACACTTCTAGAAATGCTTCAAATAAAGCACTGAAACTCAGAAGAAAAGTTTGCAGAAAATAAAGAGTAGTTTTTGGTTTGACTGACTGAAATGAGAGAATTCTGCCAAGTATACCCCCCTAAAGAGACAGCAAAACAGCAGCTCGAGCAATACAGTGATGAGGTCACATGCAGCCCTCACATTTTATTCTCATTCTGTATACGGATATCCCTGCTATGGTTGCAGTTAAGCCCTGTCCAAAGACATGATCAATTGAAATAGGCTGCATTATTCTAATATATATCACAAAAGGGCCTGGTAAGAGTATCAGGAGGCCCCTGGATGTGAGGGATTGTGGCAGTGGTAGAAATGCACATCAAATTTCCAATTATAGAAGTATACTAAATGAAGCTTATATATTCCGATCCCTTAATCTCATGAGCTTGTTGGTTCACTATTTGGATGTTTCAAATGGAAGACCTCATAGAGCAGAGGGTTGCTGGACTTCACAATTATTACAAAATAATTGTAGATTAATAAGTATATCTCAGGAACCGACAGAAGAGAGAAAGCATCTTCAGTCGAATTAGTTCATTTCGAACAATTTGTAGCTTGAATTTTATGAGGAATATAGGGGGGCGGTGAGTTAGTTTGACTTGTTGCATTCGAAATAATACAATGATGTAATACGAGGCTTCTGGCTATGGACGTTGCTTTTCGTTGGCCTGCTTCTGTTCATTGGATGAACGATTCTAGTGTAATAACGCTTGCCGGTTTTCACGAATCCGCCACTGTAACGTACGGTTAAATACACAGAACCCAGTTGAATAATTTTTAACCCCCACAAACACATGGCGGAGTCAGTGATCTGGCGAAAGAAGTCCCACTCCTCCAGACTCTGGTTTGGGTTTTCTCCACCGCCGGCGGAGCCGTCATCATACCCGACAGCAAAGATGGCGGCAGAGCGGTGTTGAGTGCTCCCCGTAAAGCGTAACACAATTCGCTATATTTGTTGCGTTTCCCGCTGAATTCGCGACCCGAGCCCATGCCAAGATATTCGAGAAAGAAATGTAACGTTTGAGAGTCCGAGAAAAATATTTCCATGAGGAGTTAGCAATTACAACCCGATTGTCTTCCGTAGTCGCGCTGGGTTGTTTCATAGCCTTACTAGCAAACGAGCCCGTGCCGTCATTGTAAAATGGCTCCAGTACAGATTGGCTCTGATGGGCAACTCGTCCCCCTCGGTGGTCCGGTGGTCTCGGGTCCCCAACCCCCGCCTGCTGGTGCTCCGGCCACACATGGGATCCGACTGAGCCTGCTCATCGACTTTCTTCTTCAAAGAACCTACCATGAAATCACCCTGCTGGCCGAGCTGTAAGGAACATTATGTGTTGCAATTTAGGCCTCGGAGCTATCTCGGATACCAGGCTAGCTAATTTGCTAACCCTGTTAAATGAGGATGCTACCCGTCCAGCAACACTACAAAGTGTTGTGCGCTTCTGGGAAAACTATCGTCGGGTTTAACCAAAGAGCTGCTTCACGTGAAGGCCGATGGAAAATTGTTTACGTTGAAAGTTTTAACAAAGTTGGTCCCCTTAATAACTCTGGAATGAGGGGGCGTAACGTCATCGGTAAACAGCGAAAAGTTACTGACGATCTAAACGTCACGGTTATGGGTCGTAAAAAACAGAATAAGTTAGCACTCTGGGTTGATAATGATACCGATGCTGGAATTCCTCCGACTGCTGAAAACACGAGCTAGTATGTGGCAGTAATCCAATATTTATATGTTCTTCTTCCAGGCTTCCAAGAAAAACAGATATGGAAAGGTTGGTTTCTACTACTATTATGTTGTTTTACTCACCACACCTTTCATTGTCTCTATTGGCTCTGTATTGCTCCAACCTTTTGATTCATGTTTAATTTTCAGGAAAATGGAGATTGTTCAGTTTGCAAGTCGTACCCGGCAACTTTTCGTACGCCTTTTGGCCCTTGTGAAGTGGGCCAGCAATGCAGGGAAAGTTGAGAAGTGTGCGGTGCGTGCAACTTTATTACATTGTATATCTGCCTTTGTAGAAGAGTCTTGAAGTCTTTCGAAGTAGATTTTAATGTTCAACTGCTGTCATTTGCTCCCTGTGGTAATAGATGATCTCTAGCTTTTTGGATCAGCAGACCATTTTGTTTGTGGATACGGCTGATAGATTAGCATCGCTTGCCAGAGACGCACTGGTACATGCACGTTTACCGAGCTTCGCCATCCCCTTTGCCATTGATGTGCTCACAACAGGTTCATACCCACGCCTGCCCACCTGTATACGAGTAAGTTCAATTTTGGATCTTTTTATTGTTGTCCATGATGGTTATTCTGGAATAAACAAACATGGCAAACGATACAAATGAAGGAATTGGATCAATAACATGTTAAAGTGATTTGTGTTTGACAATTTCAAATACATGTAAACATGTATGTTAAGGAAAATCATTTGAAAATGAGCGGAAAAAACAATGACAACCGCCTTTAAACAGATATCACACATTAGTGAAATGTTAATGATAATTTGTGCACGATATAATGTTGTCCATGCTGCAAACACACCCACACATCAACTCACAGAAGCTGTGGGTCAGACCACAGTCATGTAATTTTGCAAGTAAGTGGCTATATCTCTTCAATGTAATAAAGATTGTGTTTTGACAGTATTTCTCACTTTTGGTTTGGAAACTGGAAGTGTTTAGAGTCCATAGATTAACACTATTTTCTTTCTATCTGTAATTACATTTCAAAATATACTGGGGGGAGTCAATGGCACATAGCTTTACTTTGTACTGAGAACAAAAATAACAGGATTTTCCCCTTTTTTCCAACCAGAGTTCACGCATATTAATCAAACTAAACAGTAGTAATTTTGGAACAATAATGTCTAAACATGCTAAAATGTTTTGTTCCATATTGTATACTTCATTTAGTCTATTCAGTTTTTGTGCTTTATGATTTCACTATCCCCTATTTCATATTAATCTGGTGTAATTTTGAAGTCATGATATTGCATCAAATTACGTTAGTGTGTTGTATCATCTTTTTTGTTTGTTTGTGTTGTCTGCAAAGGATAAAATCATTCCACCAGATCCCATCACCAAATCTGAGAAACAGGCCACACTGAACCAGCTTAATCAGATTCTTCGGCACCGCCTTGTAACCACAGACTTACCTCCTCAGTTAGCTAACCTCACAGTTGGTAAGCAATTAAAGTAAAACTACACTGCAGTTAACTATTTGCTCTTCTTACAACTCCACCATTGTTTTTTAGTTGCACTGATAATGTGATTCTTTTCTGTTGTTTGCCTGTAAATTTAGCTAATGGGCGTGTTAAGTTTTGTGTGGAAGGAGAATTTGAGGCAACTTTGACAGTGATGGGAGATGACCCCGATATTCCCTGGAGATTGCTTAAATTGGAGATTTTGGTGGAGGACAAAGAAACTGGTGGTGAGTCACACGCCTCTGGTGCAAACCAAAATTGACCCTTCCATGCAAATAGCATCGTCCAAACCAGTGTTAGCATCTGTAACCCGGCCCATCAAGCCTTTATAGCAATGTCAAAAAATGCTCAAGCAGTGATTTGAAAGTCAAGTAGCAGATATATATTTATCATTGTTAAAATTTGGTTTGTGTGACCTTACAGTAAAATCTTTTATCTTTTTTTCATGTATTTTTACCTATACCAACAGATGGGCGAGCCTTAGTACACAGTTTGCAGGTGAACTTCATCCATGAGTTGGTCCAGGCACGTCTATGTGCAGATGAAAAACCACTACAGGATATGTACAACTGCTTGCGTATCCTTTCTCTGTCAATGCACATTCACTTACATTTTATGAATGTCCTGGCATCCACCTCTTGGCTCTTGTCCCAAGTTGCCATGAGCTACTGCATTAGGGCAGGAGTGTGTGTTTCAAAGCATATAGAGTATTGACTGGTCAAGCAGATGAGTGCGGCATCCCAATGAGAAACACAGCTGCAGAACTGCATCTTTCTTAGATCCCTCCTTATTCTCAAATTACACAATAATCTTTTTGTCTGTGACAAGAAGACAACAGCACTGATCCCACAAATGTGTGCAATATACAAAGTCATCTGTATCGTTATGGTGATGTAGTTCAGCATCTAATGAAAATTTACGTTGCGAAATTTACAGCTGCCTTCCAATTTTTACAAGTGTACTATCATGTCTTATTGGGGGCCTTTGCTTTCTTTGCAGTTGTGACATCAAGCCAGTAAAACATTACATTAAGACAAAGAACAACTTTTAAACATTCAAGTGAACCTTAAATATCTTAATCAAGCATGCAACATGAGCATGCCTGCTCATCAGTACATCCCAGCTCTGGTCCTCTTCCCCAGCAACGTTAGCAGTGCTGCTTACCATGTCAAAGACCAGTCTGTGTCGGGCACAAATGCCCCTTTTACCAACAAAGTACAGAGGGAGATATGTGCGTGAGAGTGTTTTGAATGCTAATGTGAATGATGTGTATGATACTGTTATTTCTTTTCATGCCGCCCTTAGTATTTTCCCACACCATGTCTTCCTTAACAACATTGTTTCTAGACTCCTTTTGTTTGTCACTGCAGCTGGAGGTGCTCCACTCTCAGACTTTGATGCTGATCAGAGAGCGGTGGGGAGACCTGGTGCAGGAGGAGAGATATGTGCCTGCAAAATATCTCACCCTCACTGTCTGGAAGTAAGACTGTGATAATGTGTTCTGTTGAATATTGTCATTAATACATTTACTTTCCTTGTAAACACACAGTACACCTAGGAGTTACACCCAGTCCTTACTACCAAATAGTTAACATTTAGTTCCTCGCCAAATGCAAACAGATGGATGATTTCATGTGTTTCAAACCGCTAACAATGTCCTGGAATAGAAATTTAAACTTAACAAATGGTTTATGTCAATGAAGGTGTGCATTAAGGATGAATGGAAAAATCTGTCAATAACCAACCTGATTTCTTACCATTGAATGTCTTTCTATCATAGTGAGACAGGTGTGTGTATGTATATATGTGTATACGTATGCACGACAGTGGTCACTTAACAATTGAGAAAGCCATTGTACTATATGATAGATACATTTTAATAATTTCTACGAATTATAACTGCTGTGTACTTTTCTATTTGGTTGTCTCCCTTTGATATGCCTATGTACTTTATTGTTATTGAGATTAAGCTTGTCCACACTTAATGTTTATCTTTCCTTATGTAGTTTAAAAGAAAAAACAAATATGTGGGTAAATCTTGTGCATTGTAACGTATGCAAGTACCCGTACCCAAATTCATAAATAATGATTAGTCTCTTCTTTAATGAACTTGGACTGTGCAAGATGAATGTAATAGATAATAAATCAACTAAAACCTTTATCTGTCTAGATTTTTCATACCAGTTTCCCCTATGTTCTTTTCCTCATCTTTTCAGCCAGCAGGTGCTGGGCAGAAAAACAGGTACAGCATCAGTACATAAAGTCACTATCAAGATTGATGAATCGGATGCATCTAAACCACTTCAAATATCTCACGAACCCCCACTACCATCATGTGACTCCAAATTAATGGAGAGAGCTATGAAGGTGAGTTTCACGTATGTTTCAAGTGTTGAATGGATCACATTACAAGTTCACTTAATGTCATGGACTTATTCTGATATTTTAGATTGACCATCTGTCAGTGGAGAAGCTTTTGATTGATAGTGTTCATGCCCGGTCTCACCAAAAGTTACAGGAATTAAAGGCCATACTAAAGACCAGCAACCCCAGTGACAACTGTATGTATTTATTCTTCTTTCTTATTATGAGAAGAATCAACACCTGCATTACACTGGACTATTGAAAATGGGATTTCTTCCAAAGTCTCAGTTTTATTGTGTTGCCTTTCACACGTTAACAGTAGTCCACAATGCAGTCTCCTTCAGTCTGTTACTGATCTTTTTGTCATCTGCAAAATGCAAACAAGTGACACTTAGTAAAAAATTTTTATTTCAGCGTTCATCGAGACTGCTTTACCAACACTTGTTATTCCAATACTTGAGCCATGTGGTCGTTCAGAGTGCCTACATATATTTGTAGACCTGCATTCTGGAATGTTCCAGCCTATGCTGTATGGATTAGGTAAGTTGCAGGAAATCTAAATTGTGTGATAAGTTGCAATATTAAAGTATGATGAACAAGTCAGTTTCCCAATCCATGTTTTGGTGCTCTGCAAAAACACACATCAGCTGCATTTTAGGGAGCAAAAATAATTATTCCCTTAAACCACGGTCCATTTCCCTTCCCCTTTTGAGACTGCTGCCCCAATTGCTCCCTCTCCAGTCAACCTTTTAAATATGGACTATTTTGATTCAAGAAATACTATTTTGCATGCTCATATATGCCTTAAATGACAAAAAAATGGAATCAGGTAAACACTGACTTATCATTCAACATCTCTTATGCATCTATTCTAGATCAGACAATGCTGGATGACATTGAAAAGACCATCAACGATGATATGAAGCGCATTATATCCTGGCTTCAACAACTGAAGTAAGTCCAGGTCCTCAGTTTAGGAGTAGTCATAGACATTAAACACTGACAATATGTAATCATAGTTTATTCACCGCTATAAAAAAGAAGTGCCAGCTTAGTAGGAGTTGTGTAAATAGTCGTATTTGTGAAAGTGTGATGCCTGGTTCGAGTGATCGGATCTTTCTTTCACTTTCTCTAGATTCTGGTTGGGGGAGCAACGATGTCGACAGTCTGTGAAGCACCTGCCTACTGTGTGTACTGATGTCCTTCACCTCTCCAACTCTGCTTCTCACCCTGTTGGCAACTTGTCCAAGCACAAACTCTTCATCAAGCTCACACGTCTTCCACAGTACTATATTGTGAGTTTAATAACAGTATGCTGTGCAACAACATGATTTAAGTGTTTTAACTGTCACTTTCAAATTGGTTGTTTTTATTTAGGTGGTGGAAATGCTTGAAGTGCCAAGCAATCCCACAGCATTGCAGTACAAGTACTCCTTCCTATCTGTATGTCATTTGGAAGGAGAGGATGGTCCCATGTGTGCACAGCTGCTGCAACATTTCAAGCCCAACCTAGAGCAGCTTGTCCAGGACACGACATCTGGAAGAGGTGCCCGGCCTGGATCTAAAAGGAAGGTCAGTGGTGGTTATACAGAAAGAGTTATGTTATTAATTTTAAGATGTTTAATGGAAATGATGCTGGACTGGGTAAAAATATGAAGTAGGCAGTTTCAACTTTGGAAGACTGAGATAAATGTTTAAATCACACTTAAAGATTGAAACATACATCTATCACTGACAAGCATGCAGGCATGCTGGAATAATTTTGCAAAATACTGTGTATACCAGAAAAGTAGTGGGGTAAATGTGCTGGCAGATAGAAAAGTGGTTTAGTTAAATTACTTTTATGAATTAAATGTTGTTTTTTCCCACTCCTTTATAGATATCGGGGGATCAGGCGGACCCAGAGCCAAAGAAGCCAAAGCGGTCTGGGGAAATGTGTGCATTCAATAAAGAACTGGCTCACCTTGTGGCAATGTGTGATACAAACATGCCCTTCATTGGCCTCAGAACAGAGGTAAGTTACTAATTGCTTCCTTTTGGTAATTTCCACATAACAGCAAAAACAGTTTTCAAATGAATAAATAAATAAATAAATAGATAGATAGATAGATAGATTAAAAAAAAAAAAAAGTTCAGTTTCAGGGTAAGAGGTTGGCACCTCAGGGTCTGGAGTTCTGTCATGTGTTGTCTAACTACGTAATAGACATGTTGGACATTTTGATGTCTAATGAGGTTTATTTGTCTTTGTGCAGTTGTCTAACATGGAGATTCCAAACCAGGGTGTCCAAGTGGAAGGAGATGGTAGCAGTCATGCCATACGTCTGCTTAAGTAATAAACACAGTCGCCCACAAACGTTTATTTCGACAACCAGTCTCATTCTTAATTGGGAAAAGTGAAATAAAAGATGTATTCCTTTTTGTAGGATCCCTCCCTGTAAAGGAGTAGGAGAAGAAACCAGAAGAGCTTTAGAGCGCTCCCTGCTGGACTGTACCCTTCGCCTGCAGGGCAGGAACAACCGAACATGGGTGGCTGAACTGATTCTGGCCAACTGCCCACTCAGTAGCACCAACAGCAAAGAGCAAGGTATATACATCTTCTAAAGAAAGTGTTCTCACTACACGTAAAAGCCGTAAGACATCTTCCACAATTTGTATATTGCCTCTCAGAAAATAATTAATATACAAGGTAATAGCTGTCCAGAAAAAGATAAAGAAAACTCGGAAGTTGTGATGATACCCTTTTCATATAATTTCATCATATGTCATTTATTATTCAAGTTTTCTCATAAATAAGGAATGAGTCTGCTCTCGTAAGCGAACTGAATTCTGTCAACAGCCTCCACACGGCATGTTTATCTTACCTATGAAAACCCTCTGTCGGAGCCGGTGGGTGGCCGGAAAGTGGTGGAAATGTTCCTGAAGGATTGGAATGCCATCAGCCAACTTTACCAGTGTGTCCTCAACTTCTCACGTGCACTACCAGGTACAAGTAAACCCTGTAGAAAGCAGAGATCCAGTTTAGGTCCTAAAATGGAGTGTCATGAGATGGGTATTTATTTCAAGTATTTTGCCATTATGTTGAAGATATGTGGAGACACATTAAATTACACATTTGTGTATTTTAGTAACATGCAAGATTTCTTTCATTTTGTTGTGGATGAAATTTCCCTAGCGAAAAATTGGACCACAATTTTTAAATTATATTCAAATTCGATGTACTTAGATGAGCAGTAACATTATTTCTCTGGTCACAGTTTGCATGAACATAAATGCCTCCTTATTTAAGTCTTGATTCTAGGCCTATCATGGCGCTGGATTGTGAATTTCAAATGGGATGCTACCATGTGATATTGTAGTTTGACATTGACTTTGTTCTTTCAGAGATGCCATCTTACTTGAGCCTGTTCTCAGAGGTGCGGCTGTATAACTTTCGCAAACTGGTGTTGTGCTATGGCACCAGCAAGGGAAGCTCTGTCACCATCCAGTGGAACTCAAACAGCCAGCGTTTCCATCTTGCACTTGGTACTGTGGGGCCCAACTCAGGCTGCTCCAACTGCCACAACATCATCCTCCACCAGTTACAGGAGATGTTCAACAAAAACCCAAATGTAATGCAGCTGCTTCAGGTAAACACAGTAATTTTAAATCATCTCAACCATCTTCCTAAAAAGACAGTGGAGCAAGAGTTTTAGCTTTGGCTTGACATTTACTAAAGAATCTGATCAGTGAGGTGATTAAATTATGCTATGCTATATTACTACAACACACCCTTAATGCTCACTTTGTTTTTTTATTTTTTATTTTTTTGGTAACATCAAAATGTCATTTCTCTAGGTGCTTTTTGACACACAGGCCCCACTGAATGCAATCAACAAGCTACCGACAGTGCCCATGCTGGGCCTGACCCAGCGCACCAATACTGCCAATCAGTGTTTCTCTATACTACCCCAGTCACCTACTCATATACGGTTGGCGTTTCGAAACATGTACTGCATTGACATCTACTGTCGCAGCCGTGGGGTGGTAGCCATCAGAGATGGAGCATACAGTCTTTTTGACAACACTAAGATTGTGGAAGGCTTCTCTCCTGCGCCAGGTCTCAAGGTAAACTACACATAAAGGCAACAAATTATTTTTTCTTTTCAATCTGTTTATCTTGGTAGCATGACAGTTTTTGTTTAAAGACCTTAGCAAATACATATGTTGGCTTTTTCCTATTACTTTTTTGCTTTCATGGTTTTAGTTAATTGTAAAATTATTTTCCTTTAGATCAGATGCTGCACAGTAGGCAGTTTGAAATGTGTTTACAAAGATTTCCCTTCTTAGAAAACTGTTTCTAAAACCTAACACACTGCAACATGGGCTGAAATGATATCGTTCTTTTCTATTATCTGTGAAATCATCTGGTATTATGCCCTTTCATGACACACATATAGTACAACACAACTGAAGCAAAGAATATGTTAGATTACATTCTTGGTGTTATATTATCAAGTAATTACCATCTCATTACCTGTTCTAGACATTCCTCAACATGTTTGTAGACAGCAATCAGGATGCTCGAAGGCGTTCTGTCAATGAGGATGACAACCCTCCATCACCTGTGAGTGTGGATGTGATGGATAGTCTAATGAGCCAGTTGCCAGCTCCGCAGCAGCCGCAGACAATGAGGGGTGTGTACCCTCCTCTCACCTCACCCCCTCCAAACTACCATACCAATGTAACTCCCTCACCGTCCATGATGCCCACACAGTCACCAGGTAAGAGCAGTGGTTGCTGTTTCCAAGTGTGTGTGAATGTGTTTTCCTCAGTTCAGTTTTATTTTAAATGCGCCTGCTAGCTTGTCATATAGCATTTTGACCAATTAATCTTTTGGGTTTTTTTTGGACATTACTGTCATCAGTGTCTCTGCTGACATCTTTATTTGTTACATGAGCAAATTACGCCCATGCCAGAGAACAAAGAACCATGTGTGCCCATTTTAATTTTGTTGAAACATTAGATCAGTTGTGTTTCTCATACAAAATCCACATCAGAAGCAGGAGGGAACAAAGCATGTATCTTGTCCTGCTCCTTCCATTCTTTCATCTCAACCAACAGGCTAGAGACGACAGCCCCTTTGCCCAGCTTTAGCATGTGTGTTGAAGAGTGAGTGAGTGTGTGAACTTGTCAAACTCAAGAGTCTGACGAGATACTGTGTGTGTGTGTGTGTGTGTGTGTGTGTGTGTGTGTGTGTGTGTGTGTGTGTGTGTTTGTTTTTTTTTTTTTTTTTTTTTTTTTTTTTTTTTTTTTTTTTTTTTTTTATTTTTATTTAATTTATTTTTTCTTAAACAAAT